>JAJPUD010004091.1:129388-208213 GCA_023553655.1 Myrmecobius fasciatus
TTTTTTTTTTCTTGTAGATAGGATTTTTCTTGCATAACTTCTCAAGCATTTCAAGATTATTAACATGTAGTGGACTTTCTGCCATCTAGGGGAGGGGAGGGGACTGGGGGTAAAATTTGTAATGAAAAGCTTTGTAAAGATCAATGTTGGGGAACTACCCATACATATGTTATACAAATAAAAAGCTTTAATAAAAAAAAAACTATACTTGCTCTCAGAACCAGATGAATCAAACCACAAAATAAACAAGAAAGAAGTTAAGGACATAAATATAATTTTAGAAAAGTTAAATATGATAAACCTTTGGAGAAAATCGAATGGAGATAGAAAGGAATATGCTTTTTTTCTCAGTGGTACCTGGAACGTACAAAAAATTAACCATGTGTTAGGACAAAAACCTCAAAATCAAATGAAGAAAGGCAGAAACAGTAAGTACATCTTTTTTAAATATGGTGTAATAAAACTTATCTGTAATAAACGACCAGGGAAAAATAGAGCAAATCTGAATTAGAAACTAAAGAATCTAATTCTAAAAAGAAGTGGATGAAAGAACTAATTATACACACAACCAATAATTTCATCTAAAAGGATGATAATAATAATATAAATACCAAAATTCATGGCATGCAAAAATTATGAAAGCCAAAACAATTCTTAGGGGAAGTTTTATATCTCTAGATGCTTACTTGCATAAAATAGAGAAAGAGAAGATCAATGAATGGGGCATGCAACTAAAAATGATAGAAAAAGAACAAATTAAAAGCTCCCAATTAAATGCCAAATTTGAAATTCTGAAAATAAAGGGGATATTAATGAAATGAATTAATAATAAAAATTAATTAATAAAATTGGAAGTAAGTAAACTATTGAACTAATAAAAAACTAAGAGTTCATTTTATGAAAAAATCAACAAAATAAATCAACCTTTAGTTAATTTGATTAGAAAAAGGAAAGAAGAAAATCAAATTGTTAGTATCAAAAGTGAAAAGGATGAATTGTCCACCAATGAAGAGGGACTAAAAACAATAATCAGGAACTATTTTGTCCAACTGTATGCCAATAAATTTGAGATTCTAATTGAATTGGATGAATATTTACAAAAATATAGATTGCTCAGATTAACAGAAGAGGAAATAAATTTCTTAAATAATCTCATTTTAGAAAAAGAAATTGAACAAGCTATTAATCAACTCCCTAAGAAAAAAATCCCTAGGGCAAGATGGAGAATGTGAATTCTACCAAATGTTTAAAGATCAATTCATTCCAATACTCTACAAACTATTTTCCTACCAAAATTCTTTTATGACACAGATATGACACAGGTAGGCTCAAAACAGAAAAAGAAAAATCTTAAATAAAATATTAGCAGAGAGATTATAGCAGGTTATCCCCAGGATAATACACCATGACCAAGTAGAATTTATATCAACAATGTAAATTATCTTAATAGATGCAGAAAAAGCATTTGATAAAATCCAACATAACTGATTCCCAGAAACTTTTCCCCAAGTTTTTAAAAGCTAATCAGCATTAGTTCCCTTTGTTTTCTCTTACCTTCCCATGCAGAGCAGCTTCTTGAATAATAAGACTTCATTGCTCTCTCGCTCTCTCTCTGCCAGAATTTAAAACAGCCAACCCCCTTTTCTCTTCCTTTTTCTTTCAAAGTAGCACAGGTTACCATTAAGCACAAGTTGAAAAAACCACAAGCATTTATGCCAAGCACCAACACAGAAACAATACCAATATAAAATTATTCTTCACTAAACTGACTGGGCATAGTTTCTTTCTCTCTCCCAGAGCCCGAACTCCTGCTGGAGTCAGGGGACAAGGAGGAAGGGGAAAGAAACCATCTTTGCTCTACCCTATCCCAGAAACCGAACTGTTTGGAGACATTCCTAAAGTTCTCCATTACTGAAGGATCTTGGCTTTTCTTCTGCTAATTCAGCCTCTACACTGAAGTTGCCTGTGGCGCAAGGAGGTAGAAGTACAACAGAATCCCAGAGATGGGGTGGGATTTTCTCTGTCCATTCCCTTCTTCACCAATTCTCTAACTCTTAGGCTTGGCTCAAGAAGCCAGGCCTTCCTCCCCTGAAGCCAGAGATTTGCAAAACTCCAATTCCTCTGAATTGAAGGAACTTTTCCCCATTTAGTTCTAATTAATTCCACCCTGATCCCGCAGCAATGCTATCCCATTCTCCTTACCTATTCCCCTTTCAGTTAGCTAACATCTCAAATCCTCAGCCAATTTCCTAATTTCGGCTATTCTCTGATCTAGATCCAGGCCTTCTAACACTCACTGCACTTCAATTTCTCCGTAGACTGCACTTCAGTCTCTCCGTAAAGAGTTACCTCTTTACAAATGGCCACTTAAGAGCTTTTCAGAAAACTTCAACAACACACCTTAATTTAGGAGAGCTATTCTCTCAGGCCTTGCAGGCCTCCAATGATTCCCAAACTTTCTGAGGCTTACCTTAAGTTGCGTATGAAAGATTTCCTGGCCATGAGCTCAATTCAACTTACACACACCAGACTTACACACATCAGGCTTACACACGCCAGGCTTATTTCTGCTTCTATCTTCACTGAGAATCTGCATGAACTCATGCTAGGTGAAATAAGCAGAACCACGAAATCATTATACATGGCAACAACAAGACTATACGATGATCAACTCTGATGGAAATGGATCTCTTCCATAATGAGATGTTTCAAACCAGTTCCAATTATTTAGTGATGAAGAAAACCATATACATCCAGGGAGAGGCCTGTGGGATCTGAGTGTGGACCCCAACATAGCATTTCTTTGTTTTCTGATGATGTTTGCTTCCATTTTGTTTTCCTTCTCAGGTTTTTTTTTCTTATAGATCCGATTTTTCTTGTACAGCAAGATAACTATATAAATATATATACATAAATTTGATTTGTCACATATTTTAACATAATTGACATGTATTAGACTACCTGCCATCTAGGGGAGGGGATAGGGGAAAGGAAAGAAAAATTTGGAACAGAAGCCTTTGCAAGGGTCAATGTTGAAAAATTACCCATGCATATGTTTTGCAAATAAAAAGCTTTAATAAAAAAATGAGTTTCAATTTTTTTTCTTTTCTCCCCTTACCCTCTTTGAGATAGCAACCAATTAGGTATAGTTATACATGTGCAGTCATGCAAAACATATTTTAGTTCAACAGTTTTCTTACTATTTTATTAATCTCTCCTTTGATTTTTAGAATTTTCAATTTGGTATTTGGGGATTTTATTTTTTAGGGGTTTTTTTGTTGCATGCTTAATTCATTAATCTATTCTTTTACTACTTTAATGATGTATGCATTTAAAGAAATGAATTTTTCTGTAAGTACTGCTTTGGCTGCATCCCATAAATTTTAGTAAGTTGTCTGTCATTACCATTAATGAAATTATTGATTGCTTTTATGATTTGTTCTTTAACCCCTTCTTTCTTAGGATTCTTTAATTTCCAAATAATTTTAATAAAACTTTCCATGGCACTTTATGGACTATTTTTATTGCATTATAATCTGAAAAGAGTCATTTAATATTTCTGCTTTTCTGCATTTGACTGGAGGTTTTTATGCCTTTCTACAGGATCAATTCTTGTATAGGTGCCATGAACCATGCATATTGCTTTCTATTCTCAATCAGATTTCTCCAGGGGTCTAACATATATAATGTTTCTAAAATTCTATTTACTTCCTCAACTTCTTTTTTGTTTATTTTTTGGTTAAATTTATCTAGTTCTGAAAGATGCAAGTTGAGGTCCTGTACCAGTATGGGTTTTTAAAAAATTTTTTATTAATACTTTTTATTTGCAAAACATATGTATGGGTAATTCCTAAACATTAACCCTTACAAAGCTTTCTGTTACAAATTTTCCCCCTTACTCCCCACCCCTCCCCTAGATAGCAGGATATCCACTACATGATAATTATGTTAGAATACTTAAATCGAATATATGTATAGTTATTGCTACACATCATTTTTTTTTGTTCAGGAGAAATCATATCTATAAGAGAGAATAATCTGATAAAGGAAATACAATGTAAGCAAACATCAATAGAGAACATGAAAATGTTATGTTGTGGTCCACATTTCACATCCCTCTCTCTGGGTGTATATGGCCTTCTTCACTGAACAATTGAAATTGGTTTGAAGCATTTCATTGTTGAAGAGAGTCATGTCCATTAGAACTGATCCTCATATAGTACTGTTGTTGCCGTGTACAACGATCTCCTGGTTCTGCTCATCTCACTCAGCATCAGTTCATGCAAGTCTCTCAAGGCCTCTCTGAAATTGTCCTGTTGGTCGTTTCTTACAGAGCAATAATATTCCATAACATTCATATACAATAATTTATTCAGCCACTCTCCAATTGATGGGCATCTACTCAGTTTCCAGTTTCTAGCCACCACAAAAAGAGCTGCCACAAACATTCTTGCACATGTGGGGCCCTTTTCTTCTTTTATGATTTCTTTGGGATATAAGCCCAATAGAAACACTGCTGGGTCAAAGGGTATGCACAGTTTGATAACTTTTTGAGCATAGCTCCAAATTGCTCTCCAGAATGGTTGGATCCGTTCACAGCTCCACCAACAGTGCATCAGTGTCCCAGTCTTCCCACATCCCCTCCAACATTCATCATTATCTTTTCCTGTCATTTTAGCCAATCTGACAGGTGTATAATGGTACCTCAGAGTTGTCTTAATTTGCATTTCTCTGATCAATAGTGATTTGGAGAACCTTTTCATATGATTATAAATAGTTTTAATTTCCTCATTTGAAAATTATCTGTTCATATCCTTTGACCATTTATCAATTGGAGAATGGCTTGAATTTTTATAAATGTGAGACAACTCTCTATATATCTTAGAGATGAGACCTTTATCAGAACCCTTAAATGTAAAGATGATTTCCCAATTTGATGCTTCCCTCCTAATCTTGTCTGCATTAGTTTGGTTAGTACAGAAACTTTTTAACTTAATAGAATCAAAATTATCTATCTGGTGTTCAATTAAGAGTTCCAGATCTTCCCTGGACATAAATTTATTTCATCTTCACAGGTCTGAGAGGCAAAATATCCCACGTTCCTCTAATTTGGTTATAACATTACTCTTTATATCTAGATCATGAATCCATTTAGATCTTATCTTGGTGTGTGGTGTTAGGTGTGAGTCCAGGCTTAATTTCTTCCACACTAGTTTCCAATTATCTCAGCAGTTTTTGCTGAATAGTGAGTACTTATCCCAAAAGCTGGGGTCTTTGGGTTTATCAAACCCTAAATTGCTAATGTTATTACCTAGCTTGTCCTGATATCCTATTCTATGCCACTGATCGACTGCTCTATTTCTCAGCCAGTACCAAATAGTTTTAATGACTGCTGTTTTATAATATAGTTTTATATCTGGTACAGCAAGGCCACCTTCATATGTCTTTTTTCATTAATTCCCTTGAAATCCTTGACCTTTTGTTCTTCCAAATGAACTTTGCTACTATTTTTTCTAGATTTGTAAAATAATTTCTTGGGAGTTTGATTGGTATGGCCCTAAATAAGTAAATTAGTTTGGGTAGTATTGTCATTTTTATTATATTCACTTGGCCTACCCATGAGCATTTAATGTTTTTCCAATTGACTAGGTCTAAATTTATTTGTGTGGAAAGTGTTTTGTAGTTTAGTTCATATAGTTTCTGACATTTTCTTGGCAGATAGATTCCCAAATATTTTATGCTATCATCCGTTATTCTGAATGGAATTTCTTTTTCTATCTCTTGCTGCTAAACTTTGTTGGTAATATATAAAAATGCTGATGATTTATGTGGATTTATTTTGAATCCTGCAACTTTACTAAAGTTGTGAATTGTTTCTAGTAGTTTTTTAGTTGAGTCTCTAGGGTTCTCTAAATATACCATCATGTCATCTGCAAAGAGTGATAATTTGGTTTCTTCATTACCTACTCTAATTCCTTTTATCTCCTTTTTTTCTCTTATTGCCAAAGTTAACATTTCTAATACAATATTAAATAGTAATGGTGACAGTGGGCAGCCTTGTTTTACTCCTGATCTTATTGGGAATGGTTCTAGTTTGTCTCCATTACATATGATACTTGCTGATGGTTTTAAGTAGATGCTACTAATCATTTTAAGGAAAAGCCCATTTATTCCTATACTCTCTAGTCTTTTTAATAGGAATGGGTGTTGGATTTTATCAAATGCTTTTTCTGCATCTATGGAGATAATCATATGGTTTTTGTTCATTTGGTTATTAATATAATTGATTATGCTGATAGTTTTCCTGATATTGAACCAGCCCTGCATTCCTGGTATAAATCCTACTTGGTCAAGATGTATTATCCTGGAGATAACTTTCTGTAATCTCATTGCTAAAATCTTATTTAAAATTTTTGCATCAATATTCATTAGGGACATGGGTCTATAGTTTTCTTTCTCTGTTTTCACCCTACCTGGTTTAGCTATCAGCACCATATCAGTCTCATAGAAGGATTTTGGCAGTATACCTTCTGTCCCTATTTTCTCAAATAGTTTGTATAGTATTGGAATTAATTGTTCTTTAAATGTTTGGTAGAATTCACATGTAAAACCATCTGGCCCTGGAGATTTTTTCTTAGGGAGTTGATTAATAGCTTGTTCTATTTCTTTTTCTAAAATGGGGCTATTTAAATAATTTATTTCCTCTTCTGTTAACCTGGGCAATCTATATTTTTGTAGATATTCCTCCATTTCATTTAGATTATTGAATTTATTGGCATAAAGTTGGGCAAAGTCACTCCTAATTATTACTCTAATTTCCTCTTCATTGGAGGAAAGTTCTCCCTTATCATTTTTGAGACTAACAATTTGATTTTCCTCTTTCCTTTTTCTCATTAAATTAACAAAAGGCTTATCTATTTTGTTGGTTTTTTCATAAAACCAACTCTTAGTTTTGTTTATTAATTCAATAGTTTTCTTATTTTCAATTTTATTAATCTCACATTTTATTTTCAGAATTTCCAATTTGGTATTTAATTGAGGGTTTTTAATTTGCTCTTTTTCTAGTTTTTTTAATTGTAACCCTAATTCATTGATCTTCTCTTTCTCTATTTTATGCAAATAAGCATCTAGAGATATAAAGTTACCTGTTATAACCGCTTTGGCCGTATCCCACAAATTTTGGTATGTTGTCTCATTATTGTCATTCTCCTGGATTAAATTATCAATTGCATCTAAAATTTGCTCTTTCACCCATTCATTCTTCAGGATTAGTTTATTTAATTTCCAATTAACTTTTGGTCTATTTTCTCCTGGCCTTATATTACATGTGAGTTTTATTGCATCATGATCTGAAAAGGATACATTTACTATTTCTGCTTTTCTACATTTGATTTTAAGGTTTTTATGCCCTAACACATGATCAATTTTCATATAAGTTCCATGAACCCCTGAGAAAAAAGTATACTCCCTTCTATCACCATTCAATTTCCTCCAGAGATCTGTCATACCAACTTATCTAACATTTTGTTTATCTCCCTAACTTCTTTCTTATTTATTTTGTGGTTTTATTTATTTAATTCTTAGAGAACAAGGTTGAGATTCCCCCACTAGTATAGTATTACTGTCTATTTCTCCTTGCATCTCTGTTAGTTTCTCCTCTAGGAATTTGGATGCTATACCACTTGGTGCATATATGTTTAGTATTGATACTGCTTCATTGTCTATGGTACCCTTTAGTAAAATGTAGTTTCCTTCCTTATCTCTTTTAATTAGATCTATTTTTGCTTTTACTTGATCTGAGATAAGGATTGCTACCCCTGCTTTTTTTTTGTTCACTTGAAGCATAAAAGATTCTGCTCCAGCTCTTTACCTTCATTCTGTATGTATCTTTATGTTTTAAATGTGTTTCTTGTAAACAACATATTGTCGGATTCTGGCTTTTAATCCAGTCCGCTATCCGTTTCCGTTTTATGGGAGAGTTCACCCCATTCACATTCACAGTTAAAATAACTATATCTATATTTCCTGCCACCTTATTTACCCAAAGTTATATTTTTCTCTTCCCTTTCCCCTTACTCCCTTCCCTCCTACCCAGCATTTTATTTTTGATGACCACCTCCCTCTAACAGTCCTCCCCCTTTAGAACCCTCCCTCCTTTATATACCTTTCCCCTAATCCTTCTATTAATTTATCCCTTTCTTTTCCTCCTTTCCCTCCTACTTCCCTATACAGAGGGACAAGTTTTTCCCTGAAATCAAATGTGTCTGATATGCTCTTTTAGAGCCCAATCCAATGAGAGTAAGATTTACACAATACTCATCACCCTCCCTTCTTTCCATCAATTATATTAGATTTTCTATGTCTCTTCATGATTATCTCTCCTGGATCTGTTTTCCAAGTCAGTTGTTTTTCCTAGGAGATATTTCATATTTTCTTCTATTTTTTCATTTTTTTTTGTTTTTGTTTGACTGATTCTTGAAGTCTTATTGAGTCATTCATTTCAATTTGTTCAATTTTAATTTTTAAGGTATTATTTCCTTCAGTTATCTTTTTTAGCTCCTTTTGTAACTGGCCAATTGAATTTTTTGGTTCATTGTATTCTTTTTCCATTTTGCCAATTTTATTTTTCAGTGAATTGTCTTTTTCCAATTCACTAATTTTGTTTTTCAGTGAATTGTTGTCTTTATTCACTATTTTTATTTTCCAGTGAGTTGGTGACTTTTTCCAATTCACCAATTTTGTTTTTCAGTGAATTGTTGTCTTTTTCCAATTCACTAATTTTGTTTTTCAGTGAATTTTTGTCTTTTTCCGATTCACCAGACTTATTTTCCAGTTTTTTACATTTCTGTTGCAGGGTGATGTTTCCTTCTTGCACTGCTCTCAGTTTATTTCCCCAATCTTCTTCTAGCTCTCTTTTGAGATTCTTTATGCAATCTTCAAGGTAAGCCTTCTGAAAGGGAGACCAGCTTAAGTCCACCTTTGTGGCTTTATGTGGGATTGTTTTCAGAACCTCAGGATCTGGGGACTGCTCTAGTTTCTCTCCATAAAAGCTGTCTAAGGTGAGAGCTCTCTTCTTGCTCATGATGTTTAGCTGAGGTATCAGTCACCAGCAGGGAATTATGCAGCAGCAGCAGCAGCAGCAGACGCGGTTTCAATTTGCCCTGGGGCAGTTTGCCAAGTTGACTTCTGGTCTGGGGCTGATCTGGCTAGCTCAGCACTAGGACCACACTTTCAGCTGCTCTCAATCCACCCTTTATCAAAGGTAGACCTGCCAAAGCACCTGACCGCAAGCAGAGCAAAGTGGCCCAAGCATCTCCCAGGGACTTCCGGCAGCCTAAAATCTTCTGGTCTGTCCCAGCCCCAGACTTGCACCCCGGCTGCGCACAGCCGGGAGCTGCTCGATCCCCTGCCCATCTAAAACTGACCTCAGAATTTCTTTCAAAGTAGATATTTGATAGAAGTGCGTTGTAGTCCAAGTGTTTGGTGAAGCCCTCACTCCAGAACCAGTTCGAAGACTCACTTTGTCTGTGTCTGAAGGAAAGTCTCAGGAGCTTACAGAGAATGCTGCCTTCAGTTCGCCATCTTGGCTCCGCCCCTCCCAGTATGGGTTTTGAACAAAAATATTAAAGAACATTAAGGAAATATGAAAATAGAGAAGAAATGCATATAATATTAGCAGATCTAAAATTATCAATAGTAATTCCTGAAAACTGTTAATAGAATAAAAACATAAAAGTAGATGAGTGGATTACATAAGCTAGATTTCAAGCAATAGAGAAACATTATGTTTGATAAAGTTAAGAAGCCAAACTACTTATGTACTTTATTAGAAGCATATATTATGTACCAAACTGTGATCACTCTCTTCAAGGAAGTGGCATTCTAATAGGGAAAAACCACCCCCCTCTTCCCCTTACACAAAATATACCTACAAATTTTATAGTCTAAATAATCTCAGAGAAAAAGTGCTGCAAGTCCAAGGAACTGGAATAGACCTCTTGCAGAAGTTGAAATTTGAACTGTATCTTGAAAAAACAAACAACCAAAATATACCACAGGAAAGTCAAGAGGTAGAGGCTAAAGGATGACAGACAGCCAATCAGAAGGCATGAATCTGAGACAAGAAGTATTGTATTTGAACAACAGCAAGTGCAGTGTCCTTGGATTGTAAGGTAAATGAAGAGGATATAGTCTAAGAAAACTAGACAGGGCCATATTATGAAGAGTTTAAAGATACACATAGAATTTTATGTTTTATACTGAAGGTAAGACACATCCACTGATGGTTTTCAAATGTAGGGTGATATGTTCAGACTGTCAGAACTACTTACTCTTTCAAGTCTTATAGAAAAATTCACTTTGCTGATGGTTTAGGAAATCATTTAAGATCCTGTTGCTCTCTCTTCCCAATTTTCAAAACTGTTTCTCTACTATATAACAAAATGATTTGACAAACCAAAATGCTTGTCTGTGGAATAAAGAAACTCATTTCTTTGTATTAGAATATTAGAAAGATAGAATAGTAATTTTATAACCCCAAAGAGAAAAATAGAATTTCATGTGTTGCAGTTTTTTTTTGATTGTTTCAGAGAGTCAATTAAGAGCATTATACTTCACCAGATTTAGAGGACAATTAAAGAGTATAGCTGCAAATTTACTTGTAGTAAGTTCAAGAGAATTATCATTACAAGAGGAATTAATCTGAGTTTTGAAAGGGGCAATATTTTATTACTTTCTCACATCTGCTTATAATGTGGCAGGAGCTGGTCTTGACATCATGAATGCATATTGAACATATGCAGAACATAAGGAGTCCAAATGGTTTTTTTAGTAGAATCTCAAATGTCAACTAAAAGATGTGGTTAATGCTCCATACTCTTTCAAAAAATACTAGTGAAAATTTGCTCCCTTTTCCAGTGGACTCTATTTGGTCATAAATGGCTCTAGAACAATTTTATGAAATACTTTCCATTATTGGAGTAGTGACCAAAATAAAATAAATCAATCTTAACTGGTTTGTTATGAATGGGTCATGAACTTCTTGCACATTTTGTCTAGGAATTATTTAATATTTCTGTTGTATTTTAGTATCAAAAAGAGGTTTGTTCTAGTATAGTGCTGAATGCTACTGGGATAAGGTTCAGAACCAATATGCTTTATTTATACCAGGTAAGTATAAGTGGTAAGTGCTTATAAAGTTGCAGTGTGTTGCAACAAATATTAATGCATGACGTGACTACTGTGTTTATTTTATTATAATGACATGTTAAAACTAGACCTTATACAAAACAGAGAAAAAAACTTGAAATTAGCCTGACCTAGGACTGCCCTTAATAATTTTTCTTTTCTTTAATTCAAAAGTCTATTCATTGGCACACTTGATTTCCTGAGCCTGGTGGCCCTTTTGTCCCTGATTGCTCCCACTAGTTCTCTAGCCTCTATATAAGGCAGGGTTGAAACATCTTTATATCATTTTAGCTTTAATACTTTAATCAGGTAAGAATATGTTTCAAAGAATAATTTGAAAGATCTTAGACTATAAGTGTGAAAAAATCTGTTGAAGTCATTGGATGAAATGAAATGACATTAGGGAGTCTGTTCCAATAAGTTGTAAAACCTAACAACCCTTCTAGGAATCATCTATAAATTATCAAACAAGTTAAAAAAGATTGAATTCCAGAAAATTGAGCAAATGTGTAGTTCTAGTTGAATCCCCTGGAAAGAAATCACTTGGGAAAAGAATCACAGATCTACTGAGGTCTCCTCCTACTGTCCTGCCATTTCCATAGAGAATAATCTGACAATTTCAAAGGGTTTAAAGGATGTTAGACTTCTCATACTCTCCTTGATGCATAAATGAAATAGCTGAATCGGCAAATCATAGTGTCAGTATCACCAGGTACTAAGGACAGACTGATGTATGCCTCTACAAAGATACCACAAAAGAAACTACACTATATCTAAAGAGAACTTCTCAAACTCCCTATGAATGGAAGAAAAGGACTTCCAGCAGTGTGCTTTTTAAACTTAAACTAAAATTTCCAGGAACTCTTTAGATAACTGGGAATATGTCACAGAATTTGGGGAAATCTTTCAGAACAATTTATGATATCAACTTAGCAAATACCCCTTTCAAAGAAACTAGTTAAGTCAGGCTAACTAAATTGGTTATCAATACATAATCTTGAGTGAGGAAATCACATAGATGAAAGGGACCATTCAGGGAGAGAAAATACTAGAATTAAGAAGAATCAGAAAAATGCCTTTCCTTATTATTTGCAGACATAAATTCCCCTGTTCTCTCTGCCACACACACCCACACCTCCCCCCCACACACATGCATTTTCTGTGTCCATGCATCTTTCTCTTCTGTACCATATCAACTTAAATGAGCTACTTACCAAAAGTGGGATTTTGATTGGGACTTAAAAAGTTAGGAAAGGCAGCAAGAAGTAATGAGTAGGAAAAGTACTCTAAATGGAGGATAGCAAGTGGAAATGCTCAGACTAAGGAGATGGAATTTTTTGTTTGCAGAGCAGCAAAAAATCCAGGGTTGCTGGATTGCAAAGTACATGGATATCTGGGTACATATAGTATAGGAATATTCAAAAGGTAGGAGGGGGCAGCTTATAAACAAAGAATTTTGCATTTCATCCAGAGCTGCTAAGGAGCCAGCCTACTTTAGTGTAAGAAGATGACATTGTCAGTGGGAAAATACTTGACAACTGAGTAGAGCATGGACTGAAGTGAAAAAGAAGAGTACAAAATCATTCCCTTATGATGACAAGAATCAAGAGTATTCAAAAAAATTGGCATGGAAATGCAGCTCTGTGACTTTGTTCTGGTTTTTGTCCTGTCAAAGAGAAGACAGGAGAAGAGAAGAAACAATATTGATAATGAGATTATCCAGAGCCCACAGAAAAGAATGACTGAGCAAGAAAGTCTGTAACAGAGTTTTATTGCTGGAAATTCATAGCCATCAAGTGGCAGACTATATAAGGGCTGCATGCACAAAATTATCTTTAAGTCACAGAATCATGAAAACTCTTAATAATTATTTAGAGTTCATCTTGGAGGTGGAATCAAGATGGTGGAGAGGAGACATGTCTTTTTCTGAGTTGTTCCCTTGTCCTTCACACTAACAGCAAATTCAGTCTCTGAACTGGTTTTGGAGTAACAGAACCCACAAATATTGAGAGTGTTACAAAGTACCAGCAGAAGCTAATTTCAAAGATCTATAGAAAAGGTTTGTTTTCATCGGATATGGAGGGAGGTGTAACAAGCACAAGCTGGAGGAGCATAGAGGCTGAATGCAGACAGTGCATAGTCCCAGAGTAGTGTGGGCTCCTTGTGCCTGAGAATCTACAGGGAGGAATCCACAGCAGTGCTGGCTACTCTGCCCTGATTGCAAGCCAGTAGATCAGCAGACTAGTTATAAGAAATCCAACACAAACACAAAAGGCAAATAGTGAACCCCAAACAACTAGAATTTTACAGAACCTGGCCATAACCACCCAGCACCAGAAATCAGTCAGCACTGAGCTAGCTCAGCCACTGCCACTTGTAGAGGAACTTTGGACAATCTCTCCCTTATGCTAAAAGCACACCTCAACTTTTCAAAAAAAAAAATAAAAGGAGCAAAAAAGTAAAAGGAACTTTGACCATAGTCTTTATGGTGAAAGAGAAGAACAGATTTCAAACTCTGAGATCACTAAAAGCAGATTGTCTCCAGATAAAGTCCCAAAGGATGATATAAATTGGTCCCCATCTCACAATGCTGTCTTGGTAGAAATTAAATAGGATCTTAAAAGAGAGCTAGAAGAAAAATGGGAAAAAGAAAAGAGAACTTTGCAAGAAGATTTGGAAAAGGAAACAGAAATAATCTGAAGAAAACTCCTTACAGACCCCAGCTTTTGGGATATGTACTCACTATTCGACAAAAACAGCTGGGAAAATGGGAAACTAATATGGAAGAAATTAGGGCTTGACCCACACCTAACACCGCATACCAAGATAAAATATATGCTTTAGATATAAAGAGTGATATTATAAGCAAATTAGAGGAACATAGGATAGTTTACCTCTCAGACCTGTGGAGAAGGAAGGAATTTGTGTCCAAAGAAAAACTGGACCTCTTAATTGAACACCAGATAGATAATTTTGATTATATTAAGTTAAAAAGTTTTTTGTACAAACAAAACTAATGCAGACAAGATTAGGAGGAAAGCAATAAATGGGGAATAATCTTTACATTTAAGAGTTCTGATAAAGGCCTCATTTCTAAAATATATAGAAAATCAACTCATATTTATAAGAATTCAAGCCATTCTCCAATCGATAGATGGGCAAAGGATATGAACAGACAATTTTCAGATGATGAAATTAAAACTATTTCTAATCATATGAAAAGGTTCTCAAATTACTATTGATCAGAGAAATATAAATTACAACAACTCTGAGATACTACTACACACCTCTCAGATTGGCTAAGATGATAGGAAAAGATAGTGATGAATGTTGGAGGGGATGTGGGAAAACTGGGACACTGATACATTGTTGGTGGAACTGTGAATGGATCCAACCACTCTGGAGAGCAATTTGGAACTATGCTCAAAAAGTTATCAAACTGTACCCTTTGATCCAGCAGTATTTCTAGTGGGTTTATATCCCAAAGAGAACGTAAAGAAAGGAAAGGGACTCACATAAGCAAAAATGTTTGTGGCAGCCCTTTTTGTAGTGGCTAGAAACTGGAAAATGAATGGATGCCCATCAATTGGAAAATGGCTGAATAAATTATGACATATGAATGTCATGGAATATTATTGTTTTGTAAGAAATGAACAGCAAGATGATTTCAGTGAGACCTGGAGTGACTTGCATGAACTGATGCTAAGTGAAATCAGCAGAATCAGGAGATTAATATGCACAGCAACAAGACTATATGCTGATCAATTCTGATGGACATAGTTCTCTTCAACAATGAGGTGTTTCAAACCAGCTCCAATTGTTCAGTTATGAAGAAAGCCATATACACCCAGAGAGAGGGATCTGAAGGTGGACCACAGCATAACACTTTCATGTTCTTTATTGATGTTTGCTTGCATTATGTTTCCCTTCTCAGATTTTTTTTATTGTAGATCCGATTGTTTTTGTGCAACAAGATAATTGTATAAATATGTATACACATTCGGTTTGTCATGTATTTTGACATGGTTAACGTGTATTGAACTTCCTGTGATCTAGGGGAGGGGGTGGGGACAATGGGGGGAAATTTGTAACAGAAAGCTTTGCAAGTTTCAATGTTGAAAAATTACCCATGCATATGTTTTGCAAATAAAAAACTTAAAAAAACCTCCTTACAAAATAGAATTAGTAAAATGGAAAAAGCATATAACTCCTTACAAAATAAATTTGACAAAATGGAAAAAGAAAACAGTTCTCTGAAAAACAGAATTTATGAAATGGAAAAACAACCCTCTGAAAAACAAAATTTGTGAAATGGAAAAAGAAAACAACTCACTGAAAAGCAGAATTTGTAAAATGGAAAAAGAAAATAATGCCTTTGAAATAGAATTTGCAAAATGGAAAAAAAAATCCATAGAACAAAACAACTCATTTAAAAATCCAAATGGCCAAATAGAAAAAGATTTTAAAAAGGTAATTGAAGAAAAGAATTCACTAAAAATCAGAACTGAACAAATGGAAATGAATGACTTAATGAATCAAGAATCAGTCAAACAAAACCAAAAAAATGAAATAAATGGAAGAAAATGTAAAATACCTACTTGAAAAAACATTTGACCTGAAAAAATGATCTAGGAGAGACTGTTTAAGGATCATTGGACTTTCTGTAAATCATGATGAAAAGAAGAGCCTAGACATTATCTTTCAGGAATCAACAATGAAAACTACCCTGATGTCCTTGAATAAGAAGGTAAAATAGCCATTGAAAGAATTCACCAATCACCTTCTGAAAGAGACACCAAAATGAAAACTATAAGGAATATCGTGGCTAAATTTCAGAAGTATAGAACCAAGGAAAAATATTGAAAACAGCCATAAAGAAACAATTCAAATACAAAGGAGCCACAATCAGAATTACCCTGGACCTAGCAGCTTCCACCTTAAAGGATCTAAAGGGCCTGTAATCTGATATCCTGAAAAGCAAAGGCACTTAGATTACAGGCAAGAATAAACTTCCCAGGTAAACTGAGCATTTTTTTTTCAGGGAAGAAGATGGACATCTCAGGGGAACTCAGGGGAGTTTCATTTATTTCTGATGAAAAAACTAGAGCTGAACAAAAAATTTGACTTCCAAATATAGAATTCAAAAGAAGCATAAAAAGGTAAAAAGGAAAGAACCCTTGAGAATTATATCTCTGTTATAAGTATACATGGAGAGTGAAAGTATAATTTGATTTCATTGTCATAATATTAGAAAATAGAGGTAGAAAAGGGATTTAACTGGAAAAAAGGGAAAAATGAAGGTAAAATGAGGGAAATTACATCTCAGGAAGAAGCAAAGAAAACCTATTATAATTGAGGGGAAAAAGAGAGGGGGATAAATATTGTGTGAATCTTACTCTCATCAAATTTGGCTCAAAGACAGAATATTAGACATATTTGGTTTCACAGAGAAACTTGTTTAAACTTATAGGGAAGTGAAGGGGAAAGGGAAAAGGTAAGTGGGAAGCTAAAAGAAAAACAGAAATAGTAAGCGAAAGGTATAAGAAAGGGGGGAGGGACTGTAAAGGAGTAGGGCTGCTTGAAGGAAGTGGTAAAATATTGGGGAGAAGGGAAAGGAGGAAAGGAAAGAAAAAATCATAATTTGGGGTAAATAACATGGTTGGAAATACAGAATTAATCATTTTAACTGTGAATGTGAATGGGGTGAACTCTCCCATAAAACAGAAGTAGACTGGATTGAAAGCCAGAATCCTGCAATATGTTGTTTGCATGAAACACAGTTAAAGCAGGTAAAATGCTGGAGCAGAATCTATTATACTTCAGGTGAAGTAAAAACCAAAACAAAACAAAGCAAAACAAAGCAAAACAACCAAACAAAAAAACAGGGGTAGCAATCCTGATCTTACATCAAAACAAAGCAAAAATAGATCTAATTAAAAGAGATGAGGAAGAAAACTATATCTTGTTAAAGGGTACCATAGATAATGAAGCAAAAAAAAATAACATTAAACATATATGCACCAAGTGGTATCGCATCTAAATTCTTGGAGAAGTTAAGAGAGCTACAAGAACAAATAGACAGCAAACCTAAAATAGTGGGTGATCTCAACCTTGCTTTCTCACAACTAGATAAATTGAACCGTAAAATAAATAAGAAAGACTTTAAGGAGGTAAATAGAATTTTAGAAAAGTTAGGTATGATAGATTTTTGGAGAAAATTGAATGGAGACAGAAAGGAATATACTTTTTTCTTGGTGGTTCATAAAACACATATAAAATTTGACCATATATTAGGGCATAAAGACCTTAAAATCAAATGCATGAAGGTAGAAATAGTAAATGCATCTTTTCCAGATGATGATGTAATAAAAATCATATCCAATAAAAGGCCAGGGGAAAATAAACCAAAAATCAATTGGAAACTAAATAATCTAATTCTAAAGAATGAATGGGTGGAACAGCAAATCATAGACACAATCAATAATTTCATCCAAGAGAGTGACAACAATGAGAAAATTTGCCAAAATTTGTGGGATGCAGCCAAAGTGGTAATAAGGCTAAATTTTATATTTCTAGATGCTTACTTGCATAAAATAGAGAAAGACAAGATCAATGAATTGGGCTTGCAACTAAAAAAGCTAGGAAAAAAAACAAATTAAAACCCCCCAATTAAATACCAAACTTGAAATTCTAAAAATAAAAGAGGAGATTAATAAAATTGAAATTAAAAAAAGCAATTGACAATAAATAAAACTAAAAGTTGGTTTTATGAAAAACCTAACAAAATAGATACAACTTTAGTTAATTTGATTAGAAAAAGGAAAGTAGAAAATCAAATTGTTAGTCTCAAAAAAAGGGAAAACTTTTAACCAAAGAAGAGAAAATTAGAGCAATAATTTGGAGTTATTTTGTCCAATTTTATGTTGATAACATTAATAATCTAAGTGAAATGGAGGAATAACTAAAAAATTATACATTTGCTCAAGTTAACAGAAGAGGAAATAAATTACTTAAATAGTCTCACTTCAGAAAAAGAAATAAAACACGCTATTAATCAACTCTCTAAGGGATGGATTTACATGTGAATTCTACCAAACATTTAAACAACAATTCATTCCAATACTATGCAAAGTATTTGGAAAAATAGGGAAAGAAGAAGTCCTATCAAAATCCCTTTATGACATAGATGTAGTGTTGATACCTAGACCAGGTAGGATCAAAACAGAGAAAGAAAATTATAGACCAATTTCCCTAATGAATATTGATACAGGAATCTTAAATAAAATATTAGCAAAGAGATTACAGAAAATCATCCCCAAGATGATAGACTATGACCAAGGAGGATTTACATCGGGAATGCAAGGCTGGTTCAATATTAGGAAAGCTATTAGCATAATTGACTATATCTATAACCAAACTAACAAAAATCATATGATTATTTCAAATGATGCAGAAAAAGCATTTGATAATATCCAACACCTATTCCTATTAAACACATTAGAGAGTAGAGGAATAAATGGACTTTTCCTCAAAATGATCAATAATATTCATTTAAAACCATCAGTAAGCATCATATATAATGGGGACAAACTAGAACTATTCCCAATAAGATCAGGGGTAAAACATGGTTGCCCACTATCACCATTACTATTCAATATTGTATTAGAAATGTTAGCTTTGGCAATGAGAGAAGAAAAAGAGATTAAAGGAATGAGAGTAGCTAATGAGGAAACCAAATTATCACTCTTTGCAGATGATATGATAGTATACTTAGAGAATCCTAGATGTCTAAAAAATTACTAGAAATAATTCACACTTTTAGCAAAGTTGCAGAATACAAAATAAAGCTAGCTTTTTAAATATATTACTAACAAAATCCAGCAATAAGAGATATAAGGGGAAATTCCATTCAAAATAACTGTCAATAGTATAAAATATTTGGGAGTTTATCTGCCAAGGCAAAGTCAGGAACTATATGAACACGACTACAAAACACTTTCTACACAAATAAAGTCAGTTCTAAGCAATTGGAAAAAATAACAAGTGCTCTTGGATAAGTCAAACGAATATAATAAAAATGACAATACTACCTAAATTAATCTATTTATTTAGTGCTACACCAATCAAATTCCAAATAAATTATTTTACTGACCTAGAAAAAAATAACAACAAAGTTCATCTGGACGAACAAAAAGTCAAGAATTTCAAGGGAATTAATGAAACAAAATGCAAATGAAAGTGGCCTAGCTGTACCATATCTAAAACTATATTATAAAACAGAGGTCATCAAAACCATTTGGTACTGGCTAAGAAATAGAGTGGTCGTTCAGTGGAATAGATTAGATTCACAGGACAAAATAGTTAATGACTATAGTAATTTGCTGTTTGAGAAACCCAAAGACACCAGCTTTTGGGATAACAACTCACTATATGATAAAAACTGCTGAGAAAATTGGAAACTAATATGGCAGATGCTAGGCATTGAGTCACACCTAATACTCTATACCAAGATAAGGTCAAAATGGGTTCATGAGCTATATATAAAGAATGATATTATAAACAAATTAGAAGAACATAGGATAATTTACCTGTCAGATCTGTGGAGGAGGAAGGAATTTGTGACCAAAGAAGAACTAGAGCTCATTATTGATCACAAAATAGATAATTTTGATTATACTAAGTTAAAAAGTTTTTGTACAAACAAAATTAATTCAGACAAGATCAGAAGGGACAGCAATAAATTGGGAAAACATTTTTATATTCCAGGGTTCTGATAAAGGCCTCATTTCTAAAATATATAGAGAATTGGCTCAAACTTATAAGAATTCAAGCAATTCCTCATTTGATAAATGGTCAAAAGATATGAATAGACAATTTTCAGATGAAGAAATTGAAACCATTTCCAGTCATATGAAAGGTGTTCTAAATCATTATTGATCAGAGCAATGCAAATTAAAACAACTCTGAGATACCAGTACACACTTCTCAGATTGGCTAAGATGACAGGAAAAGATAATGACGAATGTTGGAGGGGATGTGGGAAAACAGGGACACTAATATATTGTTGGTGGAATTATAAATGGACCCAACCATTCTGGAAAGTAATTTGGAATTATGCCAAAAGAGTTTTCAAACTGTGCATACCCTTTGATCCAACAGTTTCTACTGGGCTTATATCCCAAAGAGATCTTTAAGTAGGGAAAGGGACTCACATGTGCAAAAATGTTTGTGGCAGCTCTTTTTGTAGTGGCAAAAACTGGAAATTAAATGGATGTTCATCAATTGGAGAATGACTGAATAAATTATCATATATGAATGTTATGGAATATTATTTTTATGTAAGAAACGATTAGCAGGATGATTTCAGAGCGGCCTGGAGAGACTTACATGAACTGATGCTAAGTGAAATGAGCAGAAACAGGAGATCATTGTACATGGCAACAAGATTATATGATGATCAATTCTGATGGACGTGGCTCTCTTCAAAAATGAGATGATTCAGACTAGTTCCAATATTCTTGTAACAAAGAGAGCCATTTGCACCAGAGAGAAAGTAGGAACTGAGTGTGCTTCACAACATAGCATTTTCACTCTTTTTGTCGTTGTTTGCTTGCATTTTATTTTCTTTCTCTTTTTTTTCTGGCCTGATTTGATTTTTCTCGTGCAGCAAAATAATTGTATAAATATGTATGCATACATTGGCCTCAACATATATTTCTACCATGTTTAACATATTTTTAGACTACTTGCCATCTAGGGGAGAGGATGGGTGAAGCCAGAGAATTGGAACACATTTTATTTTATTTTTTTTAATTTTATTTTTTTTATATTATTTGCATAACATATGTGTGGGTAATTCTTCAACAATAATCCTTACATAGCTTTCCATTACAAATTTTTCCCCCAACTCCCCACCCCTCCCCTAGATGGCAGGATATCCACTACATGTTAATTATGTTAAAATATTGGTAAATCAAATATATGTATACATATTTCCAAACTTGTCATTGTTGTGCAAGAAAAATCTTGTCTATACAAACAATATATCAGATAAAGGAAACACAATGTAAGCAAACATCAATCAAGGAATATGAGAATGTTATGTTGTGGTCCACATTTCACATCCCTCTCTCTGGGTGTATATGGCTTTTTTCAGTGAACAATTGGAGGTGGTTTGAAACATTTCATTGTTGAAGAGAGCCATGTCCATCAGAATTGATTGTCATATAGTACTGTTGTTGCCGTGTATAATGATCTCCTGGTTCTGCTCATTTCACTCAGCATCAGTTCATGTAAGTCTCTCCAGGCCTCTCTGAAATCATCTTGCTGGTCATTTCTTACAGAACAATAATATTCCATAATATTCATATACCATAATTTATTCAGCCATTCTCCAATTGAAGGGCATCTATTCAATTTCCAGTTTCTAGCCACCACAAAAAGGGCTGCCACAAACATTCTTGCACATGTGGGGCCTTTTCCTTCCTTTATGATTTCTTTGGGATATAAGCCGAATAGAAATGCTGCTGGGTCAAAGGGTATGCACAGTTTGATAACTTTTTGAGCATAGCTCCAAATTGTTCTCCAGAATGGCTGTATCCGTTCACAGCTCCACCAACAATGCATCAGTGTCCCAGCCCTCCCACATCCCCTCCAATATTCATCATTAACTTTTCCTGTCATTTTAGCCAATCTGACAAGTGTGAAGTGGTATCTCAGGGTTGTCTTGATTTGCATTTCTCTGATCAATAGTGATTTGGAACACCTTTTCATATGACTATAAATAGTTTTAATTTCATCCTCTTAAAATTGTCTGTTCATATCCTTTGACCATTTATTGATTGGAGAATGGCTTGAATTTTTATAAATATGAGACAATTCTCTATATATTTTAGAGATGAGACCTTTATCAGAACCCTTAAATGTAAAGATGATTTCCCAATTTATTGCTTCCCTCCTAATCTTGTCTGCATTGATTTTGTTTGTACAAAAACTTTTTAACTTAATATAGTCAAAGTTATCTATCTGGTTTTCAATTAAGAGTTTGGAACACATTTTATAAGGGACACGGAATTATCCATGCACATGTTTTGAAAAATAAAAAGCTTTAATAAAAAAAGAGTTCATCTTTTCCAACCCTTACTATCTTTCATGAATCTCCTCTATAACCTCCCCAAAAAAGTGGTCATGCATATGTAGGGATAATTAGGTTTGAAAGTGAGCTGTTCCCAAAGGCAATCTATTCCATTTCAGGAGAGTAAAGTTATATATCTTAGGAAAAGACCTACGTATCCAAATTTCACTATAAGATTTAAAAAATTTAAATGAATTTGAAATGCATTTTAAATTAATTAAATTACCTTTTAATTAATTTAACTATTAAAATGCCTTTTAAAAATTCATTTTAGTTTTTTTTTTTTTAGATTACCCTTGTATCCGTCTGAGATACTACCTCACACCTATCAGATTGGCTAACATGACAGACAAGGAAAATGACAAATGTTGGAGAAGTGTAAAAATTGGGACACTAATGCACTGCTGGTGAAATTGTGAACTGATCTAATTATTCTGAAGAACAATTTAGAATTGTGTTCAAAGGACTATAAAACTACATATATCCTTTGAGGCAGAAATACTACTACTAGGCCTGTATCCTAAAGAGATAAAAAATCATGAAAAAAGGACCATTTTGTACAGAAATATTTATAGGAGTTCTTGTGGTAGCAAAGATTTGGAAATCTAAGGAATGTCTTTCAATAGTGCTATAAGAAATGATGAACAGGTTGGTTTCAATAAATCTTAAAAAGACTTATATGTCTTCATGCAAAGTGAAGTGGTGAGATCCAGAACACTGGAAAAAGTAACACCAACATTGCAGGGATGATCAGCTGTGAAAGATTTCAGAATGAGATTGACAGTGAGATGTTGAGAGAAAGACAGAGAAACAAAGAGAAAGACAGAGAAAGAGGAAGGCAGGAGTGTGAGAGCTGATAAGTGCAGATTGAAACTTTTTTTTAAAAAAAACTTTATTTTCCTCTTTTGTGTATGTTTTCTTTTGCAACATAGCAATATGGAAATATGTTTTGCATAACTTCATATGTTTATTCAATATCAAATTATTTATCTTCTCAAGAGAAGGGGAATGGCAGAGAATTTGGAATTCAAAATTTCAAAAATAAATATTGGTTTTTTACATATAATTTGGAAATATTTAATATAACAGATAAAATATATTAAAAATAAACTATACTTAACTGTTTTTTGAAAGCCTGTGTTATGAACTTACAGACTCCCTTCTCAAGTATCCCATACAGAATTGATCCTGTACTTGAATACCTTTCCTTAATATTTGTAGACATTAAATTCTCTCCCTCTCCCTCTCCCTCTCCTTCTCCCTTTTCCTTTCCTCCTTCCCCCTCCCCCCTCTCTCTCATTCTCTCTTTCTCTTCCTCTCTCTCATCCTTTCTCTGTCTCTCTTTGTCTCTCTCTCTGTATTTGTCTCTCTGTGTCTGCCTCTCTCTGTCTCTTGCTGCCTTCCCCCCTTTCTCTGTCTCTCTTTGCCCCTCTGTCTTTTTCTTTCTGTCTTTGTCTCTGTTTGTCTGTCTGTCTCTTCCACACACACACACACACACACACACACACACACACACACACACACATTTTCTGTAGCCATGCATCTCTCTCTTTTGTACCATATTAACCTAAAGGAACTACTTCCCAAAGTGGCTCAAACAGTGTCCAGATTTATTTCCTTAAAGTCTAAAGAGCCATTTATGAGTTTTCCAGAGTAACAGGGAAGTGGAAGGAACCCCATTGTAATGCTAGTTATTCTAACATGTACCTATTCCTATGTTTTAAACTCATTTATTCACCAGAATTTATTACTTACTTTTTGTTCCCAACTCCCTTAACACCAAGAATTCTTTTATTTCCCTACGTAACAACAATAATGTTCTGTATAATGCTAATCAGAAATAATCTCATCCAGGTCTTTCCCATCATGGTCTTCCCCAATCTAAAACTTACTTCTTGGAAAATGACACAAGATTCAAAATGCATAGTTTTATAGGCTGAATACAGATTGGGGGTACCACCTTTCATGTGCTGCTTTATTTCTCAGTCTTTTATAGCCATTCTCCTTAAATACTATTTTACCCTCAGGACATTTGTAATGTATGAATACCAGACAGGCCAAAATGTAGCCTCAGATCTTCAGAGGATCCACATATGAATAGCCCCTCTTCCTCATATGCTTTCTTCATGTTTTCTCAGTCTGCACACAGTTCTACCACTAACGAGTCCTAATTTACAACATGAATCACTCCCAAACCACCATTAGCACTTTGTTCACACTCTTTTCACCATGAATTTCATGCTTCAGTCTTGACACTTGCCATTACAAACACCCAAGGTGCAGCTTTCAGCTTTACCCACTCTCGCAATTACCAGCATCAGGAGACCATCTTGCTGCTCTCTTAAAACTTGGGGGAACTTCAAAGGGTTAGGGTGTTGCAGAGTAATTCATTGCTATTATATGTTGCAAGTTTTCTTCACCTTAGCAAACAGCTGCCTTCTCAAAGTTTACTACTTTGCACGTCTTATGTATCATTTTTAATGTAGTACTTTGGTCTTCTTAAGTTAGACTGTCAACACAAATTCATAATTTTAATTAAATTGCATAATGAGTGGAAAAACTTGTTAATACTACAATTAACTCATCATACAATAAAAGCTTTGCAATTCAAACCAAATGAGTGATATTCTATCATCATTTTGTAGCACTTAATCTTGATTGTAAACTCAGATTTTTTGAAAAATGACTTTTAAAAGAAGAATTTGCAAATTTTAACATAAATATTAATGATAGTAACCCCATAGGGACCAAACCATTTTCTTCTTATCTATGTGGCATAGGAACTTTTTTTTAAATACTTTTTATTTGCAAAACATATGTATGGGTAAATCCTAAACATTAACCCTTACAAAGCTTTCTGTTACAAATTTTTCCCCCCTACTCCCCACCCCTCCCCTAGATGGCAGGATATCCACTACATGATAATTATGTTAGAATACTTAAGAAATTGAATATATGTATAGTTATTGCATCATTTTTTGTGCAGGAGAAATCATATCTACAAGAAAGAATAATCTAATAAAGGAAATACAATGCAAGCAAACCTCAATAGAGAACATGAAAATGTTATGTTGTGGTCCACATTTCACATCCCTCTCTCTGGGTGTATATGGCTCTCTTCACCGAACAATTGGAACTGGATTGAAGCATTTCATTGTTGAAGAGAGTCATGTCCGTTAGAACTGATCCTCATATAGTATTGTTGTTGCCGTATATAATGATTTCCTGGTTCTGCTCATTTCACTCAGCATCAGTTCATGCAAGTCTCTCAAGGCCTCTCTGAAATCGTCCTGCTGGTCGTTTCTTACAGAACAGTAATATTCCATAACATTTATATACCATAATTTATTCAGCCACTCTCCAATTGATGGGCATCCATTCAGTTTCCAGTTTCTAGCCACTACAAAAATAGCTGCCACAAACATTCTTGCACATGTGGGGCCCTTTCCTTCTCTTATAATTTCTTTGGGATATAAGCCCAATAGAAACACTGCTGGGTCAAAGGGTATGCATAGTTTGATAACTTTTTGAGCATAGCTCCAAATTGCTCTCC
The DNA here is from genome assembly GCA_023553655.1 of Myrmecobius fasciatus. Taxonomy (NCBI): domain Eukaryota; kingdom Metazoa; phylum Chordata; class Mammalia; order Dasyuromorphia; family Myrmecobiidae; genus Myrmecobius; species Myrmecobius fasciatus. Next base: position 155,263 of record JAJPUD010004091.1, read on the forward strand.
AGAATGGCTGGATCCATTCACAGGTCCACCAACAATGCATCAGTGTCCCAGTCTTCCCATATCCCCTCCAACATTCATCGTTATCTTTTCCTGTCATTTTAGCCAATCTGACAGGTGTGTAGTGGTACCTCAGAGTTGTCTTAATTTGCATTTCTCTGATCAATAGTGATTTGGAGCAACTTTTCATATGACTAGAGATGGTTTTAATTTCATCATCTGAAAATTGTCTGTTCATATCCCTTGACCACTTATCTATTGAAGAGTGGCTTGAATTCTTATATATATGAGACAATTCACTATCTATTTTAGATTTGGAGCATCTTTTCATATGATTAGAAATACTTTTAATTTCCTCATCTGAAAATTGTCTGTTCATATCCTTTGACCATTTATCATTGGAGAATGGCTTGAATTCTTATAAATATGAGACAGTTCTCTATATACCTTAGAGATGAGACCTTTATCAGAACCCTTAAATGTAAAGATGATTTCCCAATTTGATGCTTCCCTCCTAATCTTGTCTGCATTAGTTTTGTTTGTACAGAAGCTTTTTAACTTAATATAATCAAAATTATCTATCTGATGTTCAATTAAGAGTTCCAGATCTTCTTTGGACATAAATTTATTCCATCTCCACAGGTCTGAGAGGGAAACTATCCTATATTCCTCTAATTTGGTTATAATATCACTCTTTATATCTAGATCATGAACCGATTTAGATCTTATCTTGGTGTGTGGTGTTAGGTATGGGTCCAGCCTTAATTTCTTCCACACTAGTTTCCAATTTTCCCAGCAGTTTTTATGGCATAGGAACTTAAACGGTGAGTAAACAAAATGTTTTCATGATTCACATTACATTAATACCCAAACATATAATTCACAAATGATCATGAGTTAAAGCTTTTTTCCTGCCTTAGAAGTAATGATATCATCATGTCAATGTTGTTTAGAATACTCCAGGAATTTTTCTTTCTACACTTATCTCAAACACACTTCTCCAGTTCAGGAATTCTTATTTTCCCAAAATCAGAAATCCGAAATGGTTAAATTGTGCTGTTTGCTATCTTAAATAACAATGATTTGTTTTGTCAGGATTTCAAGGACAAAATATATAATCAATCGCTGGCTTATTTTGAAATTTTTTTATATTTTTTATATTTATTTAATATTTTAATGTTTTCTAGTTAAATATCAAAAATTTTTTCACATTTATTTTTAAAATTTTGAATTCCAGATTTTCTTCCTTCCTCTCCACCTCCACCCTCTATTAAGAACACACATGTAAAGTTATGCAAAACATTTCCATAAAAGTCATGTTGTGAAAGAAAACATAGACATCCCCCCCCAAAAAAATATCTCAAGAAAAATAAAGCAAAAAAAGAGTACATTTCAATCTGTATTCAGATACAATCAGTTCTTTCTCTGGGTATGGATAGCATTTGATAAGTCCTTCTGAGTAGTTCTGGGCCATTGTATTGCTGAGAATAGCAAAGTCATTAACTGCTGATCATCCCACATATTTTATATTGCTTGAGTTCATGGAGGAATTTCCAGGTTTTTCTGAGATCATCCTGTTCATCATTTCCCATAGAACAATACTATTCCATCATAATCACATACCACAATTTATTCAGTCATTTCCCAATTTCCCTTAATTTCCAATTCTTTGCCTTAAGAAGGGAGCTGCTGTATAAATATTTTGTACACATAGTTCCTTTTCCTTTTTTAAAAAAAATTCTTTTGAGATTCTTGGTTAGTAGTGCTGTTGTTCAAAGAATATGCATGATTTTATAGCTTCTCAGGTGTGAGTTGAATATCATCATTCAAGTATTTATAGTTCATTTTTTTATCATTTATCAATTGGACAATTTTTAAAAATTTGATTCATTTCACCATACATTTGAAAAATGAAGCCTTCATCAGAGAAACTAGCTTCAAAATTCCTTTCCATTTGTGATTGCTAACTATATTTTTTCTTTGTTTATTCTATTCTCTCTCTTCTTTTATCCTGACCCTTTTTTTTTTTTTTTTTTTTTTTGCTTTTTCTGAGGCAATTGGGGTTAAGTGACTTGCCTAGGGTCACACAGCTAGGACATGTCTGAGACCAGATTTGAACTCAGGTCCTCCTGACTTCAGGGCTGGTGCTCTAACCACTGCGCCACCTAGCTGCCCCTATCCTGACTTTATTTAAAAGTGTTTCTGACTATTCCCTCCCCAATATGCCCTCTATTCTATCAACCTCTCCTCTTTCCATATTCCCTTCCTATACTACTTTCCTTCAGGTTAAGACAGAAAATATTGAGTGTGTATATTATTTCTTCTTTGAGCCAATTCTACTGAGAATAAAGTTCATTGAGTCCTCTCTTCCCCACCTTTTCCTTAACTGTAAAATCTTTTTTTTTGGCCTATTTATGGCAATTTGTGCCATTCCACCTCTCCCATTCCCATTCCCCTCTTCCCATTTCTCTCTCACCCCTTAGTTTAATTTAATTTTTGGATATTATCAACTCACACTTGTGTTCCTTGTCTACATATATATTCTTTCTAACTGGCATTATAATGAAAAAATTCTTATGAATAACAAGTATCATCTTCCCATGTAGGAATGTAAACAGACAATAAATCTTATTATGATGTCCCTTTCTTCTTAACTCCTCGTGCTTTTCCTGAGTGCTGTATTTGAAAATCAGATTTTCTATCCAACTCTGGTCATTTCATCATGAATGTTTAAAGGTTCTCTTACACTATATTTTCCTGGGTAGGATTATAGTCCATTTTCCTGATTCTTAGTTATAATTCTACCTCCATTGCTCTCCACAATATCATATTCTAAATCTTCCAGTCCTTTAACATAGGAGCTGCTAAATCTTGCATTATCCTGATTGTGGCTGCACTATAGTTGGATTCTTTCTTTCTGGATGTTTGCAATATTTTTTTCCTTGACCTGGGATTTCTTTCAGGAGGTCATCAGTGCATTCTATCAATTTCTATTTTAAGCTCTGGTTCTAGAATATCAGGACAATTTGATAATTTCTTGAATTTTGATGTTTAGGCTTTTTTTGATAATGATTTTTCAGGTAGAATAATACTTTTTAATTATTTTTCCTGGATTGATTTTACAGGACAGTTGTTTTTCAAATGAGATATTTCATATTGTTTTCTTCTTTTCCATTCATTTGGTTTTTATTTTTTTGATTTTTCATAAAGTCATTAGCTTCTATTTGCTCAATTCTAATTTTCAAAAAATTATTTTCCTCAGTGAACTTTTATACCTCTTTTCCTATTTGATTAATTTTGTTTTTTTAAGTCATCCTTTTCTTCACCAGCTTTTTTGTATTTTCTTTTGTATCACTTTTCAATTCTCTGCCCATTTTTTTTTCCTTTATCTCTCTTACTTGATTTTCAAAATCCCTTTTGAGTTTTTATATGGTCTAAGGTCAATTCTTATTTTTCTTGGAGCTTTTGGACATAAGTGCTTAGACTTCATTTTCTTCTTCTGATCATGTTTTGATCTTCCTTGTCACCATAGTAACTCTTTATGGACCAAATCTTTTTCTGTTGTTAGCTCATTTCCCTCCTCCCCACCATTACTCAACTTTTAACTCTTTGTTAAAATAGGGCTCTATTTCCAGGGTGGATGGTGCACTGTCCCAAGCTTCAGGAGTTTTGTGAAGTTGTTTTCAGAGATCTTTCTAGGAACTTGACCATAAGCACTCTTTTCTACTCTGGAACTATGAAGGGTGTCCCCACACCATTGGGGCTGTAAGTTCTAGTGTGCTAAAAGCAATAGGGTATTCCCTCAGTTAGTAAAGAGACCTTCTGTGAGCTGAGGAATCCTGAAGCTGCTGCTGTCACTACTACCCATGCCCACTCCTGGTATGCTGATTTCTCAAGGTCCTTTCACCCTACTGACAAACTTTTCCTGTTCACCTTCCAAGTTGTCTTTGATGTCTCTAGGTCAAGAGATCTGGAAACCACCAGTACTGTTGTTGATTTAGAGGTCCCAAGATTCACTCCTGCTTTGATCATTCCCAGGCCAGGGCCTATGCCAGGATTACATGCTAGACTCCCACCCTGGTGCCACAGATCTTTTCTGTTGATCTTCTAAGTTGTCTTCAGCTGGAAAATTGTTCCACTCCTTCTTTTTGTGTATTCTGATGATTTAAAATTTGTTTAGAGTCATTATTTAAAAGAATTTGGAGGGGATTAGGAGAGAGTTTAGCCAATCCCTGCCTTTACTTTATCATCTTGGTTCTGCCAAACTTGACCTATTTTTTAATAGCATTATATTATCCTTACAGATTTTGTGAAAATGTTTGATAAGCAAAGATCATTAATATATTTAAAAGCAAATCTGATTTGTTCCAAATTTTATTTCAAAAATTGACAAAAATAGTCATGAATTTTTTCAGAGGAGAAAATTACTATTAGCAGTGCAATGTATTCAGACACCTAATAATAGTATATATGACTGTGTAACAACTATATAAATTTCTAATAGGCAATATAGAATAATATAGGACAGATTATGATACAATTGAAATAGATCCATAATTAGTTAAATAACTCTGTCCAAAGAGTGTCCAGTGTCAACATAAAGAGATATTTCTAGCTACTTGTCTCTGAATTCTTTCCATTCATCTATCATCTTCAATATTGTTTTTAATTATTAGAATGCAGATATAATAAGCATGCTTATAATATATATTGATGACATAATATACAAAGTACAGCCCATGTGTCAAAGAATAGAAAAGGGACTCAGAAAGACCTTGCTAGACAAAAGAAATGAACTGAATGAAATGTATGATACTTATTAACAAAAATTCAAACTTTTCATTTTTAAAAAAAGTTTTTACTATTATAAAATGGTGGGGATAGTGAAAAGGCCTGGTTTGCTTCGATCTCTTTATATGAAAAATATCTAAGATTAATCAAAAGCTCAATATAAGTCAATAATAAGAAATTATTTTAAAGATGGAAGAATAAGTTACTCAAATGTGTCATTCCCATTTTTTTGGAATGGTTGGTAATATTATTCCACTCTTTTATTTTCTATATTTTTTAAAAGTTCAAGCTCCCTTAGAGACCATAAAATAAATAGCATTTTGACTTCAAAGTTTATCTAATTCTCTTTTATTAATTATCAGAATGCCTGTCAAAGCTATTTATTGCTTAGCAACCTTAGGTGTATCTAACCACACAAACAGTTGTTATATGGAGTTATAATCAGTTCTACTCTATTGGATTTTTATGATATAAACCATGGCACAATTTTTCAGTAGCTTGCTTTTTGTCAGAAGACTTTTAATTTTGGATCTAACTATTGCTGTTAATATTTCATATATTTAATACTTCAAAGAATTAATGATCATATTGATGATACACTTTTTTCAAGAGTGTAGATAAACATCGATCCATATCTTTTCATCTTGTAGAACAGAGATATCCAACATTCATCCCTTGGCACTCCTGCATGCAGCCACAATGAAATTAAATGTAACTGAGAAACATTTAAATAAATAGATAAATAAATAAATAAAACAGATTACATTATATTTTAAAACTAATTAATTCAGGATGCAGCTGTAGCTATCCTTATGTAAAAATACTGGCTCCATATCTATTTGAATTTGACATAACTTATTCCTATTCTCCTATAAATCTTCCACAGAAGTTTTATTCAGTATTCTACAACCATCATCTATGTCTCTTGACAATACATTTACCCCAACTGTTTGGCTATCCAACTGTTTGATATCTTGCCCTAATTGTATGATCGTTTAGTCTTCTTGCTGGCTGTATATAAGAAAAGGAGAAGGAAATAAGCATGTATCAAATACCTATCAATATGCCAATCCCCAATATAATCACTAATATCTCATTTGATTCTTACAATGGCACTGTGATTTAGGTTATATCTCTTTGATGTCTATTTTGCAGGTTCTAGTGAGCAATTCTTTGTTGGCAATATTTTATAATATATTTGTAGCCATCACACACTTCTCCATTGTCTGTTAAGTGATGTAGAATGCTCATTTGTAATTAAATTCTACAAGAATTTTTTATACATCTACAATGTGTAAGGAAGCTATTAAGTTTTGGGAATACAAAGACCAAACTAAAAACAATCTCTTCTGTAAAGATTTTTGCATTCTACTAGACTCTGATATTAAGTTTCATGGATAGATCTGGTCTGTTAATACATATACTTTGGACAGAATGGCAGGTAGGAAATGAACAGGATCCAGAAATGAATGAGGAAGAAAGTCTCATTGGGATCTCATTGGGAGAAATGTAAAACTTCTAATTACCTGTCATTTCTCCTGGATACAAAAATCTATTTTTTAATACTTAATAGTCTTCTTATAATAACATAATGATGCAAATCTTGGAAAATCACAGCTTCTAAAATATTGCTTTCCAGTGCTAAAAGAGAAAAAAAAAACAATTGTTAGGGGGAATCTCTGGTTTCCATTAATAAATAAGGTAGAACCACTTACAAATAAGAAACTATCAAATTTAACATCTCTATATGAACTTCAGTTTCTCATCAACATTTTCAACATCTGGCTTATAGAACTTGACTGAGTTTCATAGGAAGAGCAACTGTGTTTTCTGTGAGACATGAGGTTTTGCTATTTTCTCATGTCCTCCCCCTTCAATTTTCTTAGAATGTTTCCCTTCAGATTAATTATAAAAAAGAGAGTTTGTCTTCAGATAGCTATCATCCATGATGCAAATCATCATCATCATCATTATTTTTTCGTATCTCTCACCTTCAAGAAAATGTTATAGAGAACTTTTAAAAATAAAATAAATTGTTTACCAGGAATGGGCAAGGCCCAGCTGCATTCTGCTTCATTAAAAGTCTCCAGTTATTTTTCAAACATTGAACAAATCCCCAAACATGTTTTTCCATGAACATTTTCCCTTCATTTACAATCCCGTGTGTTTTAAGAGAAATGTAATCCTTATGTTTCTGATTCATTTACACTTAACTCATCAACATGTTGTTTTGTAAATTCTAAGAGATGTCCAAACTTTTTTTTAAGTCTCCTTTCTTAGAAACAGGAAGCCATCTATATTTTGCCACAGAGGGGAAAAATACATGCATACCCCCAAAGATTTAAGTTTGGTTTCAGAACTAAAAATCAACAAGGTCTGAGTGGGCTCTAAACTTGGCAAATCCTGTCTCCCATCCCTAAATCACTTGTTCAAAACTTTCATTTGCATCCTCCAAGTAAGAAACAATTCCACATGCAAACCAGTAATTACTTGCCAAATCATCTGAGATATTTGTACTTTTATTGCTTTGTGGACTGAAATGTTGATTTCCCACCCCACCCCATCCCCTTATGATCATAGGGATAAATACAATTCTGTAAACCCAGTTCTATTGTGCATTTGGTAATTGTCCTGGAATAAAAAAAATGAAGAAAATCTACAATATTGCCTTATTATTCATGAAGAAATAATTTGCTACACAAATGTATGGAAAAAAGAAGTTTAATGAAAGAGAAGAAGGAATTTAATCTTGCATAAGAGTACAAACTGTTTACAAGAGCTTTTGCAACATTAATTTGTATGCCAGTATATATTATGACAATCAAAAATAAAGTTTATTGTGAAACTGCTCTGTAAATGGGACTAAGCTAGGTTGTTCATTAAAGTAGGCCCCATGAGACTCTTACTTAGTAATAGCAATTCAAATAACAACATATTTGAATGTAATTTTTTAAAAAAACACCTTTATAGTTAGAATACAAAATTAATATTTCCCCTAATTACTTTTTTGCTTTTTCCCCTTAAAACAGTATGATAATGCATTTTTTCATAAGATTTATAGTAATCTACCTGCTTAATTTTGTAGCTACAGAAATTAAGGATTATAAAAGTGGGGTGACTGCCTAATATTATATAGGTAGCAAATGTTAAATGACAAATGGCAAAAACCAGGTTTTAAATCCAAATCACTGACTACAAATCCAGTACTTTTCTTGCTACATTTTGAGGATCTATCCATTTGACTTTGGTCAAAAAAGATACTTTGACCAAACATCTGTTTGCTGGTAAACAAGATTTATTTTCTGACTCTTAGATTAGATAATACAACCAAGCATACTCCTGTCCTCTGTACTTCCTCTCTACAGAACTGTATGTGACAACTCTAATTGGATGTTACTTGGTGCTCCACATTTAATTTTCAGTACATATCAAACAATATAACAATGCGTCAAATGGTATAGAAGGCAGTTGTCAAGACTAAAACAATCAATTACAGTGCAAATCATCAATTTCAGGTAAATTTCTGTATTTATTTGACATAATTGGTGGGTAGTCACTATTTTTTCTTCTTTCTCTTCTGGAAGTGGATAATGCTAAATATTTCCCATAGATAACCTATCTCTTCTCAGAGGGATGGTGTATTCATTGTCTTTGCCTTTCCAGGCCTCTCCTCTCTGTAAATTAAATCAGTCATATCCTATATAATCAATAGCTCACTTTTAATCAAAGGCAAAATAATGACCTTCAGGTCTGTATTGTTCCTTACTCTGCTATTTTGTTGTTTATATGAGACTAAGAGTTATTAATACAATCATAGGAGCTTAGAATTCCTAGTTTTTCTGACTAACATTCAAGTGGAGTGTTTACTCTAATTTAAATTCTGTACATTTCCAGCTAACCCCTGGTTTCTATATATTTGGGGCAAATTTAGGATTTGGAAAATACTTTAGCAAAAGAAGCAAGCAGAGTATATTAGAGTTCCAATTACTGGACTAAAATGGAGAAGGGAAATTGGAGGGAAAGTACAAATTTTAGAATTAGGAACTTGAATATTATGTTTTCTCTTCTGAGATGCCTGTAGAAGACCATCAGTTCCACCTCAATCTTTCATTTCTGTCATAACTGAGGTGCCCAGGACACCTGAGCCAGGAAGCTTCATTCCCCTTCTAGCTTTCTTTCTTATTTTCTGGGCTTTAACACCATTCCCCCAGTGTGGACTTCCTTCTATGTTGTCTTCTTCCATTAGAATGTAAATTCCTTTCAGTCAGGGGATGTCTTTCTTTTTTTCTTGCATTTATATTCCTAGTACTTAGCACACTGTAATAAGTGATTAATAAATGCTTGTTGCCTAAAAAGTTTATTACTTTTTTGAATCAACTCTATACATAGCTAATCAAAATGTTATTACTTCTATATAACACAGGTCATCACAGTGTTGTCACTCCTATATTATGTGCAAAGAAATGAGACTTGGTAACTTTTGCAAGGTTACATACCTAGATAGTGCCACAGCTGTAATTTGCACTCTGATCTCTCCTAACTCAAAGTCTAGTTGTCTTTGTAGCATACTGTAACACCTTTGTATCTTTCAGTTTAGTTCTTGTGGAGAATCTGAGTTGGATCACAAGTTGAGTCATTACTGTATAGTTTCTATCAATTCATCCTTTATAAAAAAAGTAAGGAATTAGTGAGATGTAACATTCATCACAAATAGTGAGGTTACATAGGTTTAAGTACTAGGTAGATGAAAAAGGTAATGATCTTATAAAGTCAAGATTCTCTTGAATCTTCAAGTCAGTTATAGCTGAAATGGGGGTCATAAAAAAAGACAAGTTCTATCAGAAATCATTTGGATATGAAATGAGTACCTACATCAGAAGACTATGAAAATCAAATGAGAATATGTAAAGGACTTTGCAAATCTTAAAGTCCTATAATAGTATTACCTATTATTACTGTTGTTTACCATTGCAAAGTCCTTCACACATGCTATCTCATTTGATTCTCACAATTCTCCTTTGAGGTATATCCTATTGATAACTTCATTTTACAGTTGAAGAAACTGAGACTGAGGCTAAGTGTCTTGCTCAGAGTAACACACCTAAGTATTGAAGGCAAGATTTTAACTCAGGTCATCTTGACTTAAAGGTTAGCAAATCAATGCATTATATCATTATTTTAGCACAATTCCTGAGCTTTTCCTGATTTACTGACTTTGTCTTTGCTTCTCTTTCTAACACTAGAACTTAGAATGGGGCTTGGTACATAAACAGTTAACTAACTGATTTCCCCATAATAACTAGTCATCTGATAGCTGCTTCTTGATTTCTTGTCTACCTTTTATAAGTGGGATCAAGAGGAAATGAATTCAGTAGAGCATCCAAATTCTGAAAGGAAAAATTAAATGTTACAGGAGGAAATAGTAAAAATATACTAATGGGTCACCTCAACTTTCCCCTCTAGAAATTAGATAAATCAAAATTTAAAAATAAACAAGAAAGAAATTAAGGAGATGAAAAGAATTTTAGAAAAGTCAAATATGATAGACCTCTAGAGAAAATTGAATGGGGACAAATGAGAGTATACCTTTTCCCTCAACTGTACATGGCAGTTGAACATATATCAGGGCATAAAAACATCACAACCAGATGAAGTTGATTTTTTTAAAGAAGAAAACCAAATTACCAATATCAAAAATGAAAAGAATAAAATCATCATCAATAAAGATGAAATCAAAACAATTATTGGGACCTATTTTGCTCAATTATGTAGGAATAAATCTAAAAAAACTAAATAAAATGGATGGACATTTTCAAAAATGTAAATTGCTTAGGTTTACTGAAGAAAAAATTGAAGAATTTATCAATAAGCTCCCTAAGGGACTGCAGAGGGTGGATGGGGGGATAGGACCAGATGGATTTACAAGTGAATTCTACCAAACACATAAAAATCAATTAATTCTCATACTATGCAAACTATTTGGGAAAATAGACAAAGAAAGTCCTAAGAAATTCATTTTATAATGCAGACATACTTAAATTAGGGAAGAGGAAAACAGAGAAAGAAAACTCTGGACTAATTTCCCTAATGAATATTAATACAAAATATTAAATAAAATGCTATCATGGAGATTAGAGCAATATATCCCAAAGATCATTATCTGTGATTAGATGGAATTTGTTCCAGGAAGGCAGGTTTGGTTCAACATTAAGAAAATTATCAGTGACCATATCAATAATAATACCAACAAAAAACATAGTTATCTCAGTAGATGCAGAAAAAGCTTTAAATAAAATATACTACTCATTGAAAACCAAGGAAAGCCAGGAATAAATAGAGACTTTTTTATACTTTCTGGGTTTTTTGTGTATTAAAGGAAAATAAGAAAAACAAAGCAATATTGCTATATAGCCAGTAGAATATCAGGGAGGATTCAAAATATATAACAATAAATTTCTATCTCAAGAAAAGAAAGAACTTTTCTTAAACTGATAAGAAGTCTCTATCTAAAACCATCAGTAAGTCTTATCTGTGGTGGAGATAACCCAGAAGCCTTTTCAGTAAGCAAGGAGGCCCATTATCACCATTATTATTCAATATTATACTAGAAATGCTAGCTGTTAACAATAAGAGAAGAAAAAGAAATTGTGGGATTTACTATAAGCAGTGAAGAAACAAATGCTTTGCAGATGACTGATGGCCTACTTGAGAATCCTTGAGAAGTGACATATGATTATAATGGAATACAATTATGCTATAAGAAATGATGAGCAGGATGATTTCAGAGAAAAACTAGAAAGACTTACATGGATTGATTCAATGTAAAGTGAGAAGAACCTGGAGAACATTATATACAGTAACAATAATATTATACAATGATACATTATGAATGACCACAATTCTCAGCAATATTGAAGCAATCTCAGCAAAAGCTAAGATCTGAAAGACTCATGGTGAAAAAATGCTATCCATCTCCAGACAAAGAACTGATGGAGTCTGAATGCAGATTGAAACATAGTTTTAAAAAATACAACTTTATTAGTCTCTTTTTTTGAAAGGGAGTAACTGCATTTTCTTTTGTAACATCTAAATTGGAAATGTTTTACATGACTTCACATATATAATCTATAGCAAATTGATTATCTTATTAAGAAGGAGAAAGGAGAGGGAGGAAAAGAGAATTTAGAACTGAAAGAATTTTTAAAATAAATGTTAAATAATGTTTTAAATAAATGTTAAAAATTGTTTACATATAATTGAATTTAAATTTTTTATTTTAAATTTTAAAAATTAAAAGAATAATTAAACTTTAAAATAAAAAATTCTTTAAAAAAAGGAAATCAATTGAATTCTTCATTTTGACACAATGAGAAAAATGGGTAAATCACTTAACCTCTATCACATTATTTTTTTATCTGTGAAATAAGGATAAAAATTCCTCACTTTATAGGATTATGATGACTTAAATGACACATGAAATAGGAAGTTGGTGCAATTACCATACCCATTTTAAAAATGAGGAAATGAAGGCAAAAAGAGGCTCAGTCTCACACCTACTAAGTATCTGAGATTAGATTTATACTTAGGGTCTCCCTGATGTCAATTGTCAGCTGACTGAAAGTTTTTTTAGGATACCCAAGGAAGCAGATAAGGTGTCAAGAACATTGATGATGATGATGATGATGACTGCTACAATAACAACATTCTTGTACTTGTCTTGCCAAAGCATAATTTTTTAACATATTAGTATGAATTACAATATTAGGTTCATAAGGCAGTTATGTGTCACAATGGATAGAACACTTGGCCTAGACTCATAAAACCTGAGTTCAAATGGCATTTCAAACACTTACTAATTGCATTACTCTGTATAACAGAGTTCATTTAACCTCTGTGTGCCTTAGTTTACTCAACTATGAAATCAGGATAATAATAGCATTGTTGTGAGGATCAAATGAGATAACACTTGTAAAATGTAAGAATAGCTGCTATTGTCATTGGTGTATTGTTTTAGTCATGTCTCGAGTCCATATGGATTTTTTTTTTTTGCAAAGATACTGGAGTAGTTTGCCATTTCCTTCTTCAGTCCATTTTATAGATGAGAGAATTAAGGCAAAGAAAATTAAGTGGTTTGTCCAAGGTCACACAGCTGTTAAGTGTCTGAGGCCATATTTGAATTCAGGAAGAATTGTATTTCTGATTGCAGGCTTGGCACTCCATCTACTACACAATGTAGCTGCCATTGTATATAATACCCACAAAGTAGATACTATATAAATACTTATTCTTTTCTCTTCTCCCTATTCAGGCAACAAGAATATTGTATGTTTATAAAGCCTATTTTCAGGTAGGAGGGATTAAGACATTTGTTCTTAGCCACATGGCCCTGATAGAAAGGAAAGTAGATATTTTTATATTGACCTATTCTGTCTTTTTATTCTTGAGTTTAGTAAAGAAAAAGAATGTATGTTTTAGATGTTTCCTAGTACATTATTCATACAATGTGTATTTGAAAAATATGATTACCACAAAGGAAATACATGTTTCTGAAGCATTTAGAATTGAGCCTTAGTTCTATTGCCTGCTCTTCCCTCTGAGTCTCATTTTCCTTTCCCCTCTTGGTTCCTTTGAGATATCTGACAGGAGTCTGTTCTTCTAGTTATAGTCTCTCAAGTCTGCATATTGCCTGTTTTCTCTTCCACTTCTTCCACTAAAATATGAACTCCTTGAGGGCAGGTACTATGTTTTTGCCTCTGAGGTATTCCCAGTACTTAGCACAGTTCCTGGCCCATAGAAGTTGCTTTAAAATGTTTGTTGACTATATGACTAGTTACACCCTCTCTTCTCAGATTTGGAATAGGAATTCTTTGACAAAACTCTTATTTTCAAGGAGATCTAAATAATTTGTGCATGCAGTATAAGAATACAAGATGCAATAGGGAAAATAGCACTGGAGTTAAAATCAGAGTACATCTTGATTTAAATTCTGCTTCAGCTGCACAATGATTTTGTGGCTTTGTAGAACTTCAGATCTATGATCTATAAAATAAGAGTTGGAAATGTTATCCTAAGTCATTTTCTCTTTTAACACTTTGTAATTTTGTTATTGGAATAGGTTGGAAAGCTTTCCTAGTTTACCAGACTGTTGAAAACAGAACAGGCTAATCCAACTCAACTAATCCAATCTCTTAATTTTTATAGCTCAGAAAACCAAGAATTGCAGAGATGAAGTCATTTTCTCAAATTATATGGCAATGTAATAGATAGATCAAGGATTTAGCACTTGAGTCTCAAAACCCAAAATCTCTTTTTTTAAATACCAAGTTGCTTTATGTCTTGAAGGTTTGTTTACATTTAGCCAGTGAATCATGATGCTAACATTTGTTACAATAAGTTTCAAAAAGACTCGAATGGAAACAGAAGTTAATAGTGCTTTCCCTCAAAGACCTTCTGCTCTAACTAGTGACCATCAACATATAAACATAAAAATGTCCAAAAATCAGCATTCCATATACTTTTTAATTGTGAATTCCCTCAAGTGAGTATAGTATAGTCAAATAACTGGCAAGTCCAAGGTGATACCTGTCTTCAAAATAATCCATGGGAATTGGCATAGAAAATTGATTCAGTTTCTATAACTGAAATAGATTGAGATCAGAATCAAAAGAACTGATGCTGTCATGTCAACATCCAGTCAGACATCCACATTCCTACAAGGTCTCCATACTTTAGTTAAGATGATGATAATAGTTTCTTTCATTCATTCCCAGCTTCTTCTAATCTTAGCTAGTCTGTTGTAATATAGCCATATTATACCAACTCCCCAATATATCCTAGTGTCTTAAAAAGTGGTAAAAGCGAGAAGAGAAAAACACCCCTGAAAACATATACCATTCTTGCTAATGGTATTTTGCTTTTTCACAAACTTAATTACTAACAAATAATTTTAATAAGATTGGTTTCCAAAGAACAAGCACAAAAATTCATTCTTCTATCTTAAAATAAGAAGATATCTTCCAAACTTTTTAAAAGGAGTCATCAGAATCTGCTGCATTGAAGAGCAATGACACTGAGACTATGGACCCTGAAGGTGATGGGTAAAGTTTGGGTACTTAATATGGTCCCCTTGTGTTGCTTATTAAGTGTTTGTATTAAAACAAAACAAAACAAAACAAAAAACCAAACATGAAGGCCTAGTAAGTAGAGGAGAACTTCTCTTATAAATAATAAAATAAATGGCAAACTAAGTTCGTCCCATTGTCCCTGTAACAGACTCATTAAGATGTAAAACAGCTCTCTTCCTTCCTTGTGGTTGGCTTGAAAAAAAAGGCACTAATTAGGATTAATGAATCACCAATTGTTGGAAGAAGCCAGGTTTCTGGCAGGGCCAGAACATAAGAATGATTGAATTTGTGTTGAAGGCTTTCGTGTTTGTTTTTTGATGAAACCCTTGTTGGACATGGGGATTTTTTGGGTTACTCTGAAAACTCTTCAAAAAATGATTAAGAGCAGATTCTGACTTGTACATCAATTGTAAACTGTACATAACTAAGGATGAAAATAATGATTGTTAGCCCTGGCAAGACTTTTTTGGGTAGCATCTGAAAGAATTGTACCTTTGCTATTTTATAAAAGAGAACCTTATTATGGCTATTATCCAAAATTATATATTTTAGATTAAAGAATATAGACAGGTATAAGTGAATGAAAGGAGGAAGGTATAAAAGTCTTGCTTCTAAGGCAATTAGTTAGCATGCATCTGATTTTCTATTTAAAAAGATAACTTGATGCAAGTAAAATTAGAATTCCATTTTTATGTTGAAAATCAAGGATTGGTTGAAGAGAATGCAAAAAGTCACAAGGGTTGAATATTCCAATCTCTTATTTGCCTTTGATGAAGCCTTTAGTGCAGAGCTCAATTTATTCCCACTCAAAATCTATTGATGGATCTACAGTTGATGGATCTACTGTTACATTCTCATTGAATGGGGGAATAAACCAATTTAATTATGAACCAAAGGCTGAATTGGTACAAAGAACTGGGGGTTGGAGGCAGAGATGAGGGCATCAGGGTGAAGATAGAATAAGTGGGTCTGTTTGTGAGGGCCTGACTCTAGGAGGATTCAGGGTCCTGTTTCTGCTTTAATCTGCCCCTGCATAAAGTGGTTTTCAAAACAGTCTCTATTGGTTCTCTTCCAAAAGCTTTAGGCACTCTATTTGAAACACACCATTGTGCTCTGCTCCTCTAATTACAACTCTATTTATACCATGGGATTCAGGCAAGCCCATGGTATGTATGGACCTGGGGGGATTCTGGCAACTTCACTCCCCTGGTGGGCAAAAGGGACTTCATTCATGCAAAGTGAAACTGTTTCTTGTGGAAACTATTTTCAGCGACTGAAAATGAGAATTGGCCGATACTGTGGCCTGATTCTCTGTTCTTGTCTGCTAGGGTTCTTAGACCTATTTATAATGCTTTTTCCATTCTATTCTATTAGATCTCAATTTATTTCAATTGATTCCATTACATTAGATTGCATTCTGTTCTCTTTGGTTTTGTGGACACTGTTTCAATTGGTTATACCCTCAGTGGAACAGTCTTTCAACCTGTTACTTAAGTCATCTCTGCCATATCATGTGCAGCTATCATTCCCATGATTTCCTATGCTTCCTTAATTTCCATAATGAAACCAAAATGGAATCCACATGAAAGAGACTCTACATATCATGTAGTGAACATAGTTTGTAAATAGAGACTGGCCTTTACTTTCATTTATTGATGACTCCACTATAGATAAGACACTGTGCTATGATCTAATGGTATAAATTTTAAAAAAAGAAAGAAATAATACCATCCTGTTGGTAGTGCAATTCTCCCGAGGGATACAAAACACACATAATAAAGAAGACATACAAAAAAAATTTCTTGAGAGAAGAGTACTACCAATTAAAAGATCAGAAAACATCATATCTTATATGAGAGTCATGCATTGAAGAAAGCTAGAGATTCCAAGAGGTAGAGGAGATATGGAGTTATATTCCAGACATGGTAGACCATTTTTTTCAAAGATGTAGAGGAAGAAGATGGAATTTCAAAAGTAGGGAACAACTATCAGGGCACTTTGATAGAATGGATTGTGTGTAAAAAAGAATCATGTAAAATAAGACTGAAAAGGTCTAGGTTGCACATGTGTAAAAATGTTTGTAGCAGCTCTTTTTGTGGCAGCAAAGAATTGGAAAATCAGTTGGAGAATGGATTAATAGTTATGGTATATGAGGGCAATGGAATATTATTGTTCTATAAAAATGATGAACAAGCTTGGAAGATTTACATGAACTAATGCTGAGCAAAATAAGCAGAACCAAGAATACATTGTACACAATAGCAGCAAGAATGTTCAAAGATCAACTATAGGACAGCTAGGTGGTACAGTGTATAGAGCACCATCCCTGAAGTTAGGAGGACCTGAGTTCAAATGTGGCCTCAGACACTTAACACTTCCTAGGTGTGTGAGCCTGGGCAAATCACTTAACCCCAATTGCCTCAGGGAAAAAAAAAGATCAATTATGAAAGACTTGGTTCTTCCCAGTGGCTAAGTGATCCAAAGCAATCCCAATAAACTTTATTTATTTATTTTTGCTGGGTTTAAGTGACTTGCCCAGGGTCACATAGCTGGGAAGTGTTAAGTGTCTGAGACCAGATTTGAGCTCAGGTCCTCCTGACTTCAAGGTGGGTGCTCTATCCATTGCACCACCTAGCTGTCCCCCAATAAACTTTGGAAGGAAAATGCCATCTGCATCCAGAAAAAGAACTAAGGAGATTGAATGTAAATCAACACATGCTATGTTCACTTCTTTTTTTCTGTTTCTTTTTTATCTTTCCCATGGTTTTTCCTTTTTGCTCTGATTTTTCTCTACCAACATGATTCATAAAGCAATGTGTATTAAAAAATAAATAGATTTACTAGAAAAAAAAGAAAAGGTGTAGGTTGGAGAGAAGATATAGACTTTGAGGTTGGAGTAAGGAATTTACTAGGTAGTTTTGAAGCTAATGGTAAAAACAATATTCATTCCCCTTATGTTAGAATTTCTAACATTCTAAAGACATTGAAAATACACTAGTCTTGATAGTAGTGTTTTTTCATAATATACTTACAGGTGTATGACATATGGCATATACAGGAAGATAATAGGTTCTCCATGAGAACACTCAATACTATTATTCAAACCCATTAAATTATAACCTCCTTGAGGAGAAACCATCTTTTGATGTTTATGGCAGCCCTTTTTGTAGTGGCAAGAAAGTGAAAATTGAATGGATGCCCATCAGTTGGAGAATGACTGAATAAGTTATGGTATCTGAATGTTATGGAATATTATTGTTCTGTAAGAAACAACCAGCAGAATGATTTCAGAGAGGTCTGGAGAGACTTACATGAACTGATGCTGAGTAAAATGAGCATAACCAGGAGATCATTAAAAACAGCAACAAGAAGACTGTATGATGATCAATTCTGATGGACATAGCTCTCTTCAACAATGCGATGATTCAAACCAGTCTCAATTGTTCAGCGATGAAGAGAGTCATCGAAACCCAGAGAGAAGACTGTGGGAACTGAATGTGGTTCACAACATAGCATTTCTTTTCAATGTTACTTCCTTGCATTTTATTCTGCTTCTTTTTTTTTTACTGGTTTGATTTGATTTTTTCTTGTATAGTACAATAATTGTATAGTTATGTATGCATATATTGGATTTAACAAATGTTTCTACCATGTTTAGCATATATTGGACTACATGTCATCTAGGGAAGGGCATATGGGAAGGGAGAGAAAATTGGAACAAGGTTTTGCAAGGGCTAATGTTAAAGAATTTCTTTTCTTCAACCCTCATTTTCTCCCAAATTATAGAAAAATTTCACTAATTGTTGCTAGTTATTTCTATTTAGTTATTTTCACTTCTATTTCAGCATCAACATATCTAAAACTAAGGTTGAAATATGCAATGATATTGTGGGGAAAATGTTGAATTTGGAGTCTTTCTTTATAATGTCTCCTGGTTCCACCACTTCCTTTTTTAATTACTTTATAACTCCTGTTGCAATTCTAAATAAATATGAGTCTAATACAATAGTCTAGAAACTAGTTTCTTTGATTTCTTTCACCCATTTAATTGCCACTAGATTAATCCTTAGGGCAAGCTAAATGGCATATGAGATAGAGTACTAGGTCTGTAAACAGGTTGACCTCAATTCAAATCATTCAACCCATTTGCCTCAGTTTCATTTTCTATAAAATGAGATGGATAAGGAAATGACAAACAGCTCTAGTATTTTTGCTAAGAAAAATACTAGAAGCCCCCAAATGGGATCATGAAGAATTGGACATCTTTGAAAAAATGACTAAGCAACAACAGATTAATCTTTAAATACCTATTTAAATATATTATCACCCTACTCAAAAGTTGTCTCTCTACTGTCTCAAATAAAGTCCAAGCACAATCAGGCATTTAAGACCTTATATCTGTAACTGGCCCCTCCAATCTTGGTGTCCACTTCTCACCTGTTTCAGTACTCCTTTTCAAACAATATCTCCACTTATGGTAACTTAAGCATGTGCAATCTTTTCAACACTATTTCCCTTGCCTTGAATGTCCTTCTTGGTTATATCCAAAGTTGTGAGACTTTGTGAGATTTTCAAAGCCCTCACTCTTCCAACTCTTGTAATACTTGCTTGAATCACTTCTTGTAACTGGATTGTTTATCACTTCATGTATATATCTCATCTCTACAGCGAGACCATAAGCTGCTTGAAAGCAGGATTCTGTTTTATACATCTTTCTAACCCCAATGTCCTTAAGTTTCCTCCAATATGAACTCAAGAAATGTTGTTGATAATGATGATTTTTTTTTTACTTTTTGCTGAGGCAGTTGGGGTTAAGTGACTTGCCCAGGGTCACACAGCTAGGAAGTGTCTGAGACCAGATTTGAACTCAGGTCCTCCTGACTTCAGGGCTGGTGCTCTATCCACTGTGCCACCTAGCTGCCCCGATAATGATGATTTATTAAGAGGAAAAAAATTATCTATGCATTCCTTCACCTTCTCCCATGATTGAATCTGAATTTGAAACAAGAATTTGAATAGGTATTTAATAAGTACTTACTGGATGAATATTCATTTCAAAATTATTAAGCACATATTATAATGCAAAATGCTAGGGTATTCTAGGTATAAGGAAAATGAAAATAATCACGACTTGACTTCTGATTTCATAAGTTATTTTTATCAGGAATTTAGTGTGTGATATTATCTCTAAGATATTGAGCATTTGGGTGAATTATATATTAACCTAAACTTTATTTTTTCCATCTGTCACATTCTAGGCTCCCTTTGTTATATTTAAGGCTGGATCAATTATAGCCTTGGGAAAATGGAATTTTTGAACATTTCAACAATCCAGTGTATGTAAGATGAGTCGATCAGTTATGGAGGGACACAATTCCTAAGGATGCTTTAATGATTGATGTTATAATTTCACTTTTAAATGATTTGAGCAATTTCTCAGACCTTAAACTAAATCTGCTTTTTAATCATGCTTTTTACTAGGCATGCTATGATTCAGACAATTAGAAAAAGCAAAATAAATCACATCAATGTCTTGTAAACTTCTTGGAACTGACAGGGTTTTTAGAAATCATGTACATTTGCATGTCATAATTAAGATTACTGATGCCCCCAAAAGCTAAGTGACTTATTCAAAGTCACATATCTAATTAGCCATAAAATCAGGACTTGAACTTAGGTCTCATGATTTCCATTCAACTGTGCTTTCCAATATATCACATTCCCCCAAAGTACTACAATAAAACTTAGAGAATTTTGCAAAGGAGTCTATAATTTTTGTAAATATAATCAAGTACAAAAATGTGTGTTCAATAATAAAGATTCATTAAATATTTATTAAGTGATTAGCCTGTAAAAGGCTGTGTTGGGTGCTGGCATACAAATATAAATCAGTTCCTGCATTTCAAAAATTTATATTCTACTGAGTATAGTGAGGAAAGGAGCAATATTACATAAATATTAAGTTCTGCTACAATACAGCAGTAGCCTTCCTAAAAATCATGAAATTGTAAAACATTAAAATAAAAACCATTGGCCTTTATGGGGAAAATGAGTTTGGGTATAACATTCAAGAGATTCATTAGCAATATATATTTTTTAAAGATAGGACCTAATTAAAATAGTAGCAATTTTATACATGTTAAATCGGTAAGAAAAACATAAACACTACAATAAATAGTGGCAGTGTACACAGCCTTGGCCAGGTTTCCACAGGGCCATGACTGGCAAAATAGTTGCAGACAAGAAGGCAGGGCTTGAGCCAGTAGTGGAAGGTGTGGGTGGAGGGAAGATGGAGTAACTTTCCTGTGCTCATATCTCCTAATTCAGCAGGAAATAAATAAGAAATATGGCACTTTATTTTGAAAAAATGTGTGATGTTTGCCCATGGAACTCTTGCACCTTTTGAATTATTGTGAAGTGGTTGATTTTCCTTTATTCTCACATAAGAAAAACAAAATTCATATGCTCAAAGCATTTCTGAATATATCAATCACATCAGAATAAATGTCTTCAAAATAAGTATTATATGAGAACTGACTATATAAACATAAATGTAATACAAATTCGGTTATGATGGGGACCAAAAAAAAGATCCACACAAAGTGTCTTTTCAGAACTCTAAGGCCATAAAGGGAGTTAAATAAGACAATCAGAGGAACTGGGGGCAGTTTTATCTTTTATTGGTGGTCTTATAAGATGAAAGGAAACAGAAAAAAAGAGTATGTTAAATGGAAAAAAGAAAGAAGTGATAGTACTAAGATCCAATAATTAACGAGGTGGGAGAAGCCAGTTTCATATTAACCTCACTTCCAAGTTTATCAACAAAGAAGGGTCCCACTAACACACATTTGACCCCTTCCTACATCACACATATACACATACTCACATAGAGTCAGCTATAAAATATATTAAACTCAAACGGCAAACAAGCAAGGACAGATAAAAATGAGAAAGGAGAAAATCAAGAATTACAATGAAAGGTAAATAATTAATAAAACAAATTTTAGCATCACATGGTAATTTTTGAAGAAGAGACCAAAAGAAAAAAAAAGAAAAATTAAATCTGTTGAGTAGAGGATAGACACAGGGAAGAGAGGAGAAACACTCAACTACTTGGTCATTCAACACACATTCATTAGGTGCCATTTAGTGTTCAGAAAATAAAGAAAATAAGATGGTCTTTACTCTCAAGTATTTTAGATTCAAATATGCAAGAAACATGCAAACAATTATACAAGATATTTGCTTCTCTTGTATAGACCTGGGGCATGTGCACTAAGACTTTCTGCAAAAATAGGGCTTGAGCTTCTTAAAGGAAGCCAAGGAAGTTAGATGTCAAAATTTAAAGGAGAGAAAAGTCTGCATATGGGGAATAACCAGCAAAAAGACAGAGAATTAGAAAATGGAGCATCTTGTGTAAACAGAAAACAAAAAGGGATAGAATTTAATAGACAAGGAAGATTATGAAAGACAGGGGAATGGAAACATATTAATTAAATTTTATATTATTAATCTTAAGCATTCTACTCTTCCACCATCCTGTTCTTTGTAAAATGGAAGACAGAGGTCCAAGAAAAGAAAAAATGTAAGAAAACAGAATGGAAGGAAATATACAATTAACAGTCTTAACAGTGAAAGTGAGATGAACTCACTCATAAAGTAGAAGATGATAATGGAATGAATTAGAAAGCAGTTTCCAAAATTTTTATAAGAAATACACTTGAAAAATGAGACACAGAAAATTAAAATAAAAGAGATAGAAAATTAAACTACATTAAAAAATAATCTTTCAATATCTCTAAAGTTCTGAAGTCAGTGTTTGACTTGGAGTAAGGAAGACATATGTCTGAATCCCATCTGGGTCACTTATTAGCTGTGTGACCCTGAAAAAGTAACTAACTTTTTCAATCCTTGCTTTGCTCATCTATAAAATGATGGAATTGGATTCAAGGTCCAAGTCAAACCTCTAAGGTTCCTTTACATTATAAATCTATAATCTTATGATCTTAAAGCCTATATAACCAAACACAAATACTCATCAGGATTACCAAATTAGAAAAAAAAAACTTTAATTACAAACCTGGTCACAGTCTTGTGTTTGTCATTCAACTCTATTACCACTTTTATTTATTTACTAGTTAGATGCATGATGAAGGGCTTTTAGGATTCTTACTGAGAGTGAATTCCTTGTCATAAGTGATCTTAAATTGGTCACTGTGTCTATATAAAGTAAAAACAAAACTCATAGAGAAAAATAAACCAACCTTGCAATGTGTTTTTTAAAAAAAAAGAGATTGGCTGGTTTCTTCCCTTTTCAATTGCACAAAGTAAGTTATCTTGTAGAAACAGCCAGAGTCATCTTTTGAAGTAACAATTCTCTTTTGGGTGCAATTTTCAATGAAAAAGTTTGAAATGCTTTACTAAGAAACATTAGTGATTTCACTGTTAAGACTGTTAACTGTATATTTCTTTCCATTCTGTCTTCTTATACTTTTTCTTTTCTTTGATCTTTGTCTTCCATATTACAATGACTTTACAAAGCCAATTGAATACAGGATTGAAAAATTCCATTATATGGGCTCACCATCTTTCAAATTGAGCCTGTAATCCTTCATCACCTTTGATTTCAACATTAGAAATCAATAAAATAATGGATTAACACATACAGGAGTCACATGGCCCTTTTGTTTGAGAGTGATTGCTTATGTTTGCCCAGTCACATATTGGTAATCTCTGATCCCTCACATCATACTATATAGCTGTCTTGTATTGTTAACTGATTAAAAGTGTCCTGAAAAGCCCAAATTCAAGAGAGAATCTTGAAATGGAAGGGTGCTATTTTTCAAATAAAAGAACATGTGTTCAAATTCAGGCTCTGCCAGTTTCAACCTGCATATGATTTTAGGAAAATGGCTTCCTCATCACTTTGTATCTGTTTTTTTTTTGTTTGTTTGTTTTTTTGCTTTTTGGTGAGGCAATTGAGGTTAAGTGACTTGCCCAGGATCACTCAGCTAGGGAATGGTAAGTGTCTGAGACCAGATTTGAACTCAGGTCCTCCTGACTTCAGGGCTGGTGCTCTATCCACTGCACCACCTAGCTGCCCCTTGTTTTCTTATATGTAACAAGAGTGTACTGAACTGACCCGACCCGCGGGTCTCGAGCTAAGGGTGCCTGAGATCTCGCATCGGCCTGTGAGCCAAAGAGGCTGGGGAGGCTTCAACCTGGGGATGAGCTGTGAAAGGAAAGAATGGAGACCATTCTGTATAAGGGCAGAATAGCTCGTTTATTGAGGCTCAGTACAGGGTTTTTATACATGGTATATCAAAGTAAATTTTCATATAACAAAGGATGTAACATTTGTTGACCATTTGTCAGGAAATTGAATAAGGGGAGGAATCTTTGTGTATGTGTGACTTCTTGAAGCAGGATGCCTGCTTGACACTTTCTTGAGGTATTTGATCGTATCTTGCTTCCTGGTATGCACTTTTTGGGGGCAGGGGTTTGGTGATGTCTCTAACAGTCTCTTTGTCTCCAACACTGAACTTTATTATTGTTGTTCTGTTGTGGCCAACTCTTCATGACCCTATTAGGGGTTTTCTTGCAAAGATGCTGGAGTAGTTTCCCATTTCCTTCTCCATCTCATGTTACAGATAAAAAACTGAGGCAAAAAGGGTAAAGTGACTTGCCTTAGGGTTACACAATTAGTAAGTGTCTGAGGACAGATTTGAACTCCAAACTGACTCCTGACCTCAGCCTTGGCACTCTATACACTATGCCACCTTAGTGCCCATGTATAGAACTTTTTTTTATCACTTCTGGTTCTAATTCCATATTCTTGTAATCACTAGAGATTCCTGATGAGACCCATCCAGTATTCTCCATTAAGGATTTTACTGTGCCCCTGGTCACATTCACTTAGTAATGTCAATATTCATGGAATTCTTCTCATCATATCAGTTGTCTAGTTATGGATAAAGATCACACATCAGGTATGCCAAGAATTTAAAAAATATTTAATTTTTAATATTATTAATATTTAATGTGCTTATGCCTGCCTAAATACTTTGAGATTTTTGCCATTCTCCATTTCCCTTTCTACCATTATACCATTATTGTGAAAATAGAAGGAACTGAGGGTTATAGAATACTTATCTTTATTTCATGGATTACCATAGGTAAAATCTTTATTACTTAGAGGTAATACCTAGTGATAAATGGCTCTATACTTGGCTAGTATGGTTGTTGGAAAATAGATGTAGCTTGTTGTTGGCACTAAACAAAAATTTTCAAATCCATTAAAACTTCTCAGAACTGTGGTCTGCTGCCATATTCTTCAAGAACCCAAGGCCATCTCTGCATTAGGATATGTACACAATTATAGATAATGAATTTCACCATAAATGTGTTTAAATTTCATAATCTTCTATTTCCTGATATTGAGAAGTGTTTCAGTCAGCCATTATGTATGTCTACATATACATATAACTGAGGCTCTATAATTAGTAAATTATATAGTATGTATATATATGTATATATATATGTATATATATATACATATATAACACAGTATAATTAGTAAAATCATTTCCTTTGTTCATCATACCAAAAAAGAAGACCTAATAAGTGGACATGTAATCATTTTTATTATTAAGATATTGGATAGCTAGATGGTTCAATGAGAGAGCACTGAACCTGGAGTCAGTCCTCAGATACATACTAAATGTGTCACCCCAGGCAAGTCACTTAATCCTGCTTATTTCAGTTCCTCATCTGTTAAATAAACTGGAAATGAAAATGGCAAACCACTTCAGTATCTTTGCCAAGAAAACCCCAAATGGGGTCATGAAGAGTTGGATGTGATTGAAACAACTGAATAACAACAAAAACTGTGACATTATTGAATATTGAATTTGGTGTCAGAAAAAAAAAAAAAACTAAGCAAGACACTTTCCCTCTCTTAACCTCAGGCTCCTTATCTATAAGATGGGAAGTATGATCATTGTACCACCAACCTCATAGGGATTTTTTGTTTGTTTTTTTTTTTCTGCATCTTTGATTTCATCAATATTGGAAACAACCTACTTCTTCTCATGCCCTTCCCTATTCCATTTGAGAATTTCCATTACTGTTATCTTCTAGTAAGTTATAATTGCCTGGGGAATTAAGAATATAAGTAAGGTTGAGTGATTTGTCCATGATTTCATGGATAGTATGTGGTAAAATCTTTAATAGTTCTGACTTCTTCATCCACTATTTCACATAACCTCTTCATAGGGTTGGGATGAGGTTTAAACATTTATTGAGAGGTCAGCACCATCTCTACTATCCTAGAACTGTGTCTATTCCCAGTCAGTAGAATCTTAGTGCTGTCTAGTTGGAATGGACATGGTGAAAAGAATATTGGATTTTGATTGTGACAAGCTAGCTGCATGATCATGCTCTACCAGTAAGTCAAATTATATGTATTAAGTGCTTACTATATGCTAGTAATTGTGCTAAATACTGGCAGTGCAAAAAGAGATGGGAGCTGGTCCCTCTCCTTCAGTAGTTCACAACCCAAAAGGCAATCACTTACCTTCTTTGCGCCTCATACTTTACCTAGAAAATAAGGTTGAGAATTTTGACTCTCTTTACTCTGTGTAGGAGTGATGATCAAATAAAAACATGTAAAAAGGTTATTGAAAAATACAAAATACTGTGCAAATGCAAGGTATAGAAGTGTAGAATCCTCTCGGATTTTCCTCCTCAGAATGAAACTTTAATGAAAACTTGCTCCTCCACCCCCATCGTCACCTTGGCCTTCCCTGACAGTGCTACTTCTCTGTTTAGAGAAATGTGTTTTATGGCAGCGCAGATATAGGCCTCCAACACTGGGGTCACTGCAGTGTTTCCATTACAAACATGCTGACTCCAGGCTTGCAGACTCTTCTCCATACTGAACTCCAGTTGGAGTTCCATGTGCTGAGAGACTTCTGGAAGAAACCCAACAACAATTACAGGCTAGCACACCATACATATTTTGCCCATGTAATTTCGGCCTGCACGTTTCTTTGATTGCTATTGGGCCCCAGCCTGCACTCTTTCAACACAAGAAGCTCTCCAGGGGGTAGGGATGGGGACAGGGGAGTTGAATGTGTAGAAATTCTTCAGGGCTTAAACGGAACAAAACATTTAGAGGGCTGAATCTTCTGTCAGAACTGAACTAGAATTTAATTTCATGAGTTTATTGTATTAATGTGTCTATACAGGTTTTTTACACAGGCAGAGCAAAATGTATTATTATTTAAGTCCAGTGCTTTCCAGAATTGCAGGACTGATTCTTTCCTTAAATTGACAGTGGTTCCCAGCTGAAGAGATGGCTCCAACCCTTTGTGCAGTTAGATGGGCTTCTCAGAGACAGCCAAGAAGCCACTGCCAATTTGGACTCATTTGCAATGTACTGTACTGTACAGTACTATGTTGCTGCCAGGTTGTGTGGAAAGGGCCTAAAGTCAATTATTTGTTGCTTCAGTGCCCCCTTAGGGTCAGCCAGCTGCAGTTATATAATGTGATCCAGCAGTTCAGAATGTGGCAATGGAGAATTGGGGCTAAATGTGTCACAATTCTCTGTTTCCTGCTGCCCTAAGTTAAATAATACTAACAATAATAATAATAATAGTGGTTTCATCCCTCATGGGGACTGAAGATGAAGTCTATCTCTTCACTCTTCAGCTTATTATAGATATACGTCCTTTCCAAATTTGGACTTAACTACTGTAAGAACCTTCTTGATGTTCTTCCCACTTTCATCCTCCCCTCACCTAATTCTAAATTGTCATTAATATCACTTTCAAATTAATCCACCATGGATTTGAAGCTTGAGGTATATCACCTGTCTGTACAGAAATCTGAAGAGATCCTCTTCTGCCTACTGAATAAAGTTCAAACTCACCTATCTATAATTCAAGACTTTCCACAATTTTTTACACTACCTTTCCAATCTTTTCCTATAACACCTTTCCATACATATCATGCTTCATTCAGACAAGAGTGTTCAGCTTGATAAATATGTTCATTGTTTAGTCTTTCTCTATATATTTTTCTTGCTTTCTCAAGAGGTGCGGGAAGAAGAAATAGAAAGAAGAAAATCAAAACTGAAAATAAAATAAAACAGAATTTTAAAAAGAAATGAAAGGCCAGATAGATATTGAAATAAGTAGCTCAAGAGTTTTGAAGTTCTGATCACATTCTTGGAGCCCTAGATTGCTATTAGCTTGCTTAGAATAAGGCTTAAGCTTTTTCTACTCGTGATTGCTTTTTACCCCAGAAATTTTTGTGACACCAAGTATTTGTATATATGAAATATATATACAAATCAAACATGTATTGACAAAAATCATAATTTCCTGACCTCTACATTCAGTTACATGATCCCATTGCAACCTAGTTTTTGTTTTGTAAGCTTTTGTTTTGTAAGTAGTTTGGGCTTAGAAAAGGGATGATGAGGCAGATCTGACAGCTTCTCCAAGCACAAAGTCAACCCTCTTCCATGTGGGAATTTCTTGACCACCTGCTGCCTGTATCATTTTTCCCCCTTTTCTCCAATCAGATGGCAAGCTCTTAGAAAGAACAGACCCTGTTGGACACAAACACTTTATATCTCCCAACCAACCTCATACAGTGCATAGCACAGTGCTTTGAACAGAATAGAGAGAACTAATTGGAACTGGATTCCTTGAAGAGCTACTTATAGTCCATATTACCCCAAGTCTGAAATTCTCAGGGCAAGGTGGATTGAATGAAAGTCCAGGGCAACCATCAGGGTCTCTCTTAGGTAAACTCAGGTTCTAATAAGAAAACAAGATTCAGCAGCAAACACAAATTTGCACCTATGTACTCAGCTATAAGCACTGACAGGACTGCTAGTCTCTTCCTGGGCAGCCTGAAACTATTAAGCAGAATAAACTTATTGCAAATTTTCATTCAAGCAACATATTCTCCTTCTAGTTTTTCTCCCATCATACTTTTTCTTTCTTCTCTCTCAGATCCTTGGGGAGAGAAACTGATACTATCCTGAGCTAGGCAGGGACCACAATCACCATTAAAATTTATGTAGTGATTTAAGTTCTATAAAGCACTATGCACATTATCTCATTTGAGATTCTTACAACAGCCCTGTGAGTTAGATTACTATTATTATCCCCTGTTTTGCTGATGAGTAAATTGAGGCTAAGAGATTGGGACTTATCTGTCATCAAATAGATAATAAGTGTCTGAGACAGGACTTGAACTGGGGTCTGTCTTTTTTAGGTCTAATAAATGATGGGAGAAAAGGAAAGGCTGATGTGGGGGATGGGGCACTGGGTGTATACCACAGTTTTTAGAATGTTTTGTTTTGTTTCACCACTTTAGTCGTGGCTATGTCTTGGAAAGGCGAGGCATTCTCCATTCTTTTTTCATTATTTAAGAATAGTTGCAACCTTTATTTGAAACCAATAAAAAGAAAGCTTTTCAAAAATATGTCATTTGGCAAGGGAATGCCCTGCTAAAGGAACCACACTGGTCTCTTGGGAGAACAATATGCATTTTGTAAACTTTCATAAGAAACAATTTATGGCTTTGAGAAAACAAAACAGGAAATTGAATTAAAAGGAGAAACATATTCAAATAATGCTCAAGTGATGACATAAACCAACTAGGGACCAGAAATCACAACCCAGAGGCAGGCAGTGTCAACCAAAAGAATATTTTGGCATTAGTTGGTGGGTGCCAATAAATAAAGGGAGGTGTTTTACTGTTTAATTGGTACCGGCTTGCACTTTTTGACTGGAAGCAAACTGACTTCTTCAAATAGGATTATTGTCCCATGCACAATGTTCCCAGATGCCAGCATCTTTTCTTCTGTCTCTCTGTCTCTCTATCTGTTTGTTTCTCTCCTTCCCTCTCTGCTTCCCTTCCTCCCTCCCTCCTTTTCTCTCTCTCCTTTTGTTTCTCTCTCTTTTAGCAAGCAGTATTGTAATACTTTGGGTCTTTACTACTGGTTTAGTGGCCTGGCAGGACTTCACTAAAAGGTATTCTTAGAATATGTTAGATGGAGAATATTTTCATCCAATATCTAAAAAAAAATTTTTTTCTGGGGAGAGCTCAAAAGAAAAAGAGAAAGAAAGAGAGAAACAACAGTAGTCTCTGTAGTCAAAAGAAAAAAACAACAACAGTAATTTTCTGCCAACAGCAGTTTTTAAAAATTGCATATTATATGCAGAGAGTTCAGGAATAAGGAAGTCATATTACTTAATTCAAATTGATATAATAAGTTTTGATCCTGCATGCCCCTTTTCATCTGAAGTCTGGTGTAAGAATCTTCTATAAGAACTAGATGACACTTTGGAAGCCATTGAGTGGAGTCTCATAATTTTATGATGATTTAGAGAGAGGTTAAATGGATAGCCCAGGTTCTTTGGTTTATCATGCTTTATCAGGAAGGATAAATTGTGAGTAGTGATTTAAATTTGAATGTTGATTTCACAAGCAGCAGTTTGTGAAAATGATCCTGGATACCTAGCTCAAACACAAATTAGAAGAGTGCAAACATTTAACATTTCTTCATCAACTTAAAAACAGTTGTTCAGTTGTTTCAATCATGTCCAATTCTTCATGACCCCATTTGGGTTTTCTTGGCAAAGATATTGGTGTGGTTTGCCATTTCCCTCTCCAATTCATTTTTCAGATGAGGAAACTGAGGCAAACAGGATTAAGTGATTCGTCTAGGCTCACATAACCAGCAAGTGACTGAGACCAGATTTGAACTCTTGAATATGAGGTTTCCTGACTCCAGACCTGGCACTATATCCTCTATGCCACTTATTTAATTAAATTAACAAGAATAATTAGTTAATATAAAAAGTAACCAAAAATATTATCATTTTTAATATCCCCTATGAGCCTGCATGTCACTGAGTTATCTTAAATTCAACATGTACAAAACTAAACTCATTATCCTGGTCCTGAATCTCCCCCTATCCAAACTCCCTGTTGAAGACACTCCCTCTCAGGTGCATAACCTTAGTGTTATACTGTACTGCTCACTCTTTTTCCTTCCATATTTCTATTCTTCTGCTATATCTTACCATTTTTCACCTTTACATCATCTTTTACAGTTGACCCCTTTCCTCCACTTATACAGAGTCTCTACGTTAGTTTAGGCCTCCACTACTTTCTAATTTATTTCTCTGCCTCATGTCTCTTGACTCCAATACATCTTACACACTGCAAACTAAATAATTTCCCTTAAATGTAGTTCTTCCTATGTGACTCACTATTCAGTCAATTTCCATGTCTTCCTATTGTCTCTAGAATAAGAAATGTAAATTCCTCAATTTAGCTTTTAAAGACCTTCCAAACCTGTCTCAACCTACCTTTCCAACATTATTTGTATTATTTTCCCTCCTATATTCTGCAAAATAGCAAAATTCTCTTTCTTTCTGTTACTCACATATAGGCATGCTTGTTATCCCACTTGATACTTATATCTCATAAATGTACTTCTCTTCTCCCCTATTAAAATGTAAACATTTTTTCATTCTTCTATCCCTAGCACTTTTTCATAATATACAGTTAACAGATAGTTGACTGATCTATGTAAACTATCAGAAAAGATTAGCTATAATAGGGATAGCCTAGAGTTCTTCTCAATATAATCAGGGATGAAGCAAGGGTACCTATTATCACAACCATTATTCAATATTGTATCATAGATATAGTAACGAGAAGGAAAAAATGAAGGGATTAGAATAGGAAATGACAAAATAAAACTATAACTTTTTGAAGATGATTTGATGTATACGTAGAGAGTCCTAGAGAAAACTGAAAACTAGTTGAAATAACTAGCAACTAAAAAAAAAACAAAACACCTTGTGAAGTGGGTGGTGCCTACTTCATGGGCTGCTCATTTGGGGAAGGTCTAAATCACTATGCAGATCAATAAAAAAAAAGAAATAATTAGCAATTTTAGCAAAATAAATAAAATAAGTTCACATAAGTCATCAGCATTTATAAATATTATCAACAAAGTTCAGTAGGAAGAAATAGAAAAATTTCATTAAAAATTCCATTAAAAACTATATATTAAATATTTAGAAGTCTAACTAGCAAGCCAAATCCAGGAACATTATGAACACGATTACAAAAAATTTTTGAATAAAATCAAATCTATACAACTGGAGAAATATTAATTGGGTAGGCTGAGTAATATGATAAAACTGATAATTCTACCTAAATTAATTTGCTTATTGAACGCCATACTAGTCAAACAACTAAAATATTCTTAAAAACTAGAAAAAAAAATTGAAAAGAAATTCATATTATAGCAAGGATAGGTTAGATGTGTGTATTTAAGCACAGGCTTAAAAATAAAGTGGCGGAGAAGTAGAATAGATTAATATTATACTACACATATAGTAAATGACTGTCGTAATCTAGTGTTTGATATCCATAAGATCCAAGATTTGGGGACAAGAAATCAGTATTTGATAAAACCTTATTATGAAAATTGGAAAGCAGTTTGGCAGAAACCAGGTGTAGACCAACATTTCACACTGCATATAAGGTCAAAATAAGAACATAATTTAAACATAAAGGGTGGTATCATAAGCAAATTAAGAAAACATGAAAAATTTCAGATCTATGGATAATAGAATTCATGATCAAGCAAGCAACAGAAAGAATTCTGCAGTACAAAATACGTAATTTTAATAATATCAAATAAAAAGATTTTGCATAAACAAAACTATTCCAGCCAAGATTAGACAAAAAAGCAGGAAAGTGGGGAAGGTTGGAGGTATACAGCAAATTTCTTTGTTAAAGGTCTAATTTTTCAAATGTATAGAGAATTAAAGTCAAATTCATAAGAATATGAGTCATTGCCCTATTGATAAATTGTTAAAAGATAAAAACTGATAATTTTCAGAAGAAGAAATCAAAGATATCCAGTCATTTGAAAAAATGCTCTAAATTACCACTGATTAGAGAAATGTAAATTAAAACAGTTCTGAGGTTTCACCTCATATTTATCAGATTGACTAATATGACAGAAGATGAAAATGACAAATATTTCCAAAGAAAAAATAGGACATTAAAACACTGTTGGTGAAGTTGCAAATTGATCCAACTAATATTTGGGAGAGAAATTTTGCAACTATGCCTAAATGAGTATAAAATTGTGTATTCCCTTTAATCAAGCAATAGCACTATTAGGTCTTTATCTCAAAGATATCAAAGAAAAAAGGAAATGAGCCAAATATAAAAAAGATATTTTTAGCAGTCCTTTTGTGACATAAAGAATTTGAGATTGAAGGTATGTCCATCAAGTGGAGAATAGCTGAACGAGTTGTGGTATATGATTATGATCAGATACTTTTGTCATAAGAAATGATGAACAACTAAATCACTATTGATTAGAGAAATGTGATTTAAGACAACTCTGAGGTACCACCTCACACCTCTAAGATTGGCTAAGATGACAGGAAAAGATAATGACAAATGTTGGAAGGGATGTGGGAAAACTGAAACATTGGAGTTGTGAAATGAGCCAACCATATTAGAGAGCAATTTGGAACTATGCCCAAACAGATATAAAACTGTGCATACCCTTTGATCCAGCAGTATCACTACTGAATCTTTATCCTAAAGAGATAATAAAAAAGGGAAAAGGACCCATTCATGCAAAAATTTTTGTAAGTTTTTTTTTTTTTTGGTAGTGTCAAGGAACTGGAAATTGAGTGGATGACCATCAGTTGTGGAATGAGTGAAGTTATGATATATGGAGCTAATGAAATGTTCTTGTTCTATAAGAAATGCTAAGCAGGTTGATTTGAGAAAACCCTGAAAAGACTTACATGAACATATGCTGACTGAAATGAGCAGAACCAGTAGAACATTATAAAAAGTAGCAAAAAGATTATGTTATGATCAATAATGAGGTGATTCAAAGCAATTCCCATAGCGTTGGGATGGAAAATGCCAATCACATCCAGAGAGAGAACCATGAACACTGAATGTGGATTGAAATACAGTATTTTTACCTTTTTGTTTGTTTTTTCTTTCCCATGTTTTTTTCCCTTTTGGTCTGATTTTTCTTGTACAACATGACAAATATCAAAATATGTTAAAAAAAAGATAGCATATACTTAATTTGTATCAGATTGTTTGCTGTCTTGGGGAGGAAGGAGGTAAGGGAAGGAGGGACTAAAATTCAAAACACAAAATTTTACACAAATGAATGTTGAAAACTATTTTTGCATGTATTTGTGAAAATAATATACTATTGAGGAAAAAGAAATGAAATGAGGGAAATAAAAGATGTTTTGTAATAAAAGAAAAGAAATGATGAACAAGATAGTTTTAGATACACCTGGAAAATTTGTATAAACTGATACAAGATAAAGTGAGCATAACATAAAGTGAGAACATTTTACACAGTAACAACAATATTACACAATGATAAACTGTGAGTGACAACTATTTTGATCAATAAAATGATCCAAAATAATTATAAAGGATTTATGCTAAAAAAAATACTGTCCACTACATGTTAATACATGTTAATGGACAGTATTTTTTTTTAATTAACATGTAGTGGACTTCCTGCCATCTGGGGGAGGGGAGGGGACTGGGGGTAAAATTTGTATTGGAAAGCTTTGTAAAGATCAAGGTTGGGGAACTACCCATACATATGTTATACAAATAAAAAGCTTAAAAAAAAAAAGCCTATACAATAAATACTATACATTGTGTTCAGAAAAAAAAAATACTGTCCATATTCAGGGAAAAAAACTGATGGAGTGTAAAGGCAGTTTGAAGTCTATTTTTTCACATTTTTTTTCCTTTTTTTTTCTTTTTTGCAACATGAGTAACAGAAATATATTTTGCATGATTTCACATATAAAATTGATGTCACAATTCTTGACTTCATAATGAGTGGGGGAATAATGAATGATAGAGAAAGAGAATTTGGAACTCAAAATTTTTAAAATCTGAATGCTAAAAAATGAAAAATAATAAATTAAAAATAAATACTTGATTGACAAGTATTATAATAGCTAATTTTCCATGATGCTTTACTGGGTTTGTTTTAATTTGTATCATTTCCAATGATCAAATTGAACATTTCATTGTTCTTGCTTCAGGCACCAAATTTGAGTGTATTTTAAAGTTTCACAGCTTCTCCTTCCTGCATGATTTAAGATTGATTGGACAATATTTACATTTATGCTTAGGGAGTTATCATGATAACTGAGTTCAATGTACTTTAATTCAATTCCTATGAGAATAGCTTCAGAAACCTAAAAGTAATCATAATGTTACCTCTTTTTAGATTAAATTAAGCAAAAAATTTATTGTTTGCTATGTGCAAAATACTGTGTGGCATACTGTACAGAGGATACAAGAAATGATCCTTATGTATAAGGAATTTATAGTCAAATAATGAAGAAGTACAGTTCACAAATAACTTTAACATGGCAAAATATGTTAAGGTCTATAGGAGAGATGTAGAAATAAATATCTTAGGAGCATATCAGAAGAAAGAAACTTTTGAACTGGGTCTTGAATGGTAGCATTTTGAAAGGCCTAAGTGAGAGTAGGGTGGAAAAATTGAAAACATTCTAGGTAGAGGGGAACAGAATAAACAAATAGAAACTTTCTTCAGGAAGAAGTTTAGTAGATGAGTTTGCCTGGATAATAGTGTACATAAAGAAAATCACTGGAAATATGACCATAAAAATAAGTTGGGGTCACAATATGAAGAGGGATGAATCTAATTCTAAACATTTTCAATATTATTCTGTAGACAATGGAGGATCCATTAAAGGATTTTTGAGCAAAAAGGGTGGTATAACTAAAACTATGCATTAGGAAGCTCTACTTACTTACTATCCAGGAAAAATATATTCAATATCATTAGATCAGAATGTTTTCATTTATTTGATAAAATGTGAGTATTGGTCTAAATGATCTTTAGCATCCCTCCCAACTCTACATCTTATGAATCCAGGAATATAAGATATAATATGATTGGCAAAAAGGGAGACCAGATTTAGGGAAATCTTAAAGTATGTGAAGGCTTGTCATGTGGACAAGAATTTAGAAATGTTCTGTCTACTTCCAGAAGGCAATAATTGGATCAGTGGAAGTTACAGAGAAGCAAACTTTCTAATAACTAGAATAGTCCAAAAGTATGAATGAAGAAACTTAGGAAATAGTATGTTTTCATAATTTGTGCTCTTCAAATTAAAGTTGGATGACTATTTGTCAAGAATATTGCAGAGAGGATTCTTGGATTAGATAGCCTCTGGAATACCTTCTAATTTTGAGATTCATAAAGCTGTGCCAAAACCAAAAACAACACAAAGTTTTAAAGAAAGTGAAGCACATATCCTATCTTTCTATCTAGACTATGTGCATCTTACACCATAGATAAGATCAAAAGGCATAGATGATTTAGACAGCAACAGTGATATCATAAGCAAATTAAGAAAACATGGGAAAATTTTAGTTCTCTGGATAAGGGAAGAGATAGAGAGAATTCTGGATCTTAAATGAAACAGAAGAAGTTTCTTGGATAAAGGCCTTATTTTTTTAAATATGTAGGGAACTGAGTCAAATTTATAAAAATAAGAGTGTGCCCCAACTGTTAAATGGTCAAAGGATATGAACAGGAAGTTTTCAGAATAAGAAATTGAAACTCTAAATAGTCATATGAAAAAATATTCTGAGTTTTTATTGATTAAAGAAATGCAAGTTAAAACAATTCTGAGGTACCACCTTATATCTATCAGAAATGACAAATATTGGAAAGGAAAATAGGTATATTAATAAACTATTGGTGGAATTGAGGATTGGCCTAAATGTTCTGAAGAATAATCAGAAACTCTGATCAAATGGCTATAAAACTGCATACCCTTTGATTCAGCAATAGCACAATTAGGTTTGTAGCCCCAAAGAGGTCAAAGAAAAAATAAAAAGCTTATTTTTACCAAAAAAAAAATATATTTATACTACCTCTTTTTGTGGTGGCAAAGAATTGGAATTTGAAAGGGTGCTCATTAATAGGGAAATGACTGAACAAATTGTGGTATATATAATTGTAATGGAATACTATTTTGCTATAAGAAATAATAAAAGGAGATGAGGTTAAGAAAAAAAAAGTTAAGGCCTAAATGAATTGATGCAAAGTGAAATAAAAGGAACCAGGAAATCATTGTGTATAGTAATAGGAATGCTGTAATAAGAATCAACTGTGAAGACTTG
Organism: Myrmecobius fasciatus; assembly: GCA_023553655.1. Taxonomy (NCBI): domain Eukaryota; kingdom Metazoa; phylum Chordata; class Mammalia; order Dasyuromorphia; family Myrmecobiidae; genus Myrmecobius; species Myrmecobius fasciatus. The sequence goes on from JAJPUD010004091.1 coordinate 192,459, forward strand.
ACTACTCTGATCAATACAGTGATCAAAGATTGTATAAAGGACCCATGATGAGAAAATGCTATCCACCTCCATAGAAAGAACTGATGTACTCTGAGTTAAAATTGAAGGATAATTCTCTGTTTTTCTCTATCTCCAATGGAACTAATATGGAAATATGTTTTGCATGATTTCACATGTACAATTGATATCATATTGTTTGCTTTCTTAGTGGGTGGGGGAGGGGTAGAAGAGAGAGAGAATCAGGAACTCAAAATTTGAAAAGAAAAGATCTTTAAAAATAAACAAGAAATTATTTTTTTTTTAAAAAAGATATGTCAGGTCACTCTGTTCCTCCTTTTTGTTTCTTTTCTTTAGAGGAGTCAGGGATATAAACTAAGCTTGTAAATCAATCCACAGATATTTCTTTATAGAATGAGGAAACATGTTTGGTTAGATCTATGTTTTGTATTGGCTGGTAATACTTTAAGTGAAATGAAATACATTAATAATGTTTTCCTTTGGAATTCAATTTGCTACAATAACAGTTCCATGTCAATAAAGGTGCACTGGGTAGAAGTTAGGAGAGGGGTGGTGAAGGAGAAGCATAATTAAGAAGAACAGATTACCAAGATGTTTTATATTTAGAACCCAGTTCTAAACTTTCAGAATACAACTAAGGTTACAAAGCTTACTTTCTTGAAAAAAAATGTGCCTTAGTTATTTATTCTAAAGGTCATATACTTTTAAAAAATTTTATTTTCTGTTTCAAATTCTCTCTCTCCCTTCATTCTATTCCCCATCCATTGAGAAGGCAAGAAATATGATCTCCACTATACATATATCAGATAACAAATTTTAATTAAAATTTCTTGAATCTTTTTTTAGAACTGATGATACTATTCCTAGTCTTTTAAAAATATAAATAATAAAAATGTAAATAATCACTAAAATGATCAAACCAAAGCTACACCAAGCTCTAGGTTTCCAATTTTAACCATCAAATCAAGAAGTCACTTTTATGAGGCGTTTATTTTCCATTATTTTAGGGTCTGTATGGCATAAAGCTATGAATGTAACTCTAAATATTCCTATTTTCTTATTAAGAAACTAAGAATCTATGGTGGATCTGTAAATTTACTATGCTATTTCCAATTTTCATTGTCAGCTTACATAAACCCTTGAAAATAAAAGTTGTTCAATTAGGCATAATTCTAAGATGATACTGATTCCATTCCCTGCAACTTATGAAAAGTATAAATCTGGGTCACTGCAACCTTTGGACAGGATGAGACCATATAGAATAACCAGATCTTTGATTTTTTCTGACTTTGCTGTGGGTCTTAGGTCAAGCATTCTCATTTAGATTTATGTTACTCTTTTGCCTCCTCATTTAATACTGTCCTTGATTATACAGAATTTAAGACAAAACAAATTGCCAAAATATACTTTTGAAAGTCAAGGTAAATTAATTATCAATTAAGTGAGAATGCTACAGATCTCAGATATTACTTGTCTTTCTCCATTTCTATTTCTAACCAGTCATAAAAATACAAATAGGTGCTCTCATCTGTATAGCCCAGATATATTATATCAAACTTTAAGTAAAGGTTTTGCATACAGGCCTAATGACAAACTATATCAAAATACTAGGTTAAAGGCTCGTCATAGCCTTTGCCACAGAATCCCATTGATAATAAGATATAGAGGAGTTTTCAATCTAGGTTAGCCAAAGAAGCAATCATGCTAATAAAAATAAGGATTCTTAAATTTGTTGAGATAAATCATTAAAATAAGCAAAATAAAATTGACTTTCTCATGGGAAATAGATACCAAATTGGGGATAATTTTTTAAATTAAATTAATTTTTTATTAAAGCTTTTTATTTGCAAAACATATGCATAGATGATTTTTCATCACTGACCCTTGCAAAGCTTTCCGTTACAAATTTTTCCCTCCTTCCCCCACTCCCTCTCCTAGATGGCAGAAGTCTAAATATATGTTAATTATGTTAAAATACTTGACAAATCAAATATGTGTATGCATATTTATACAGTTATCTTGCTGTACAAGAAAAATTGGATGTATAAGAAAAAAATCTGAGAAGGAAAACAAATGTAAGCAAACATCAATAGAGAGCATGAAAATGCTATGTTGTGGTCTACCCTCAGATCCCATAGACCTCTCCCTGGGTATATATGGTTTTCTTCATCATTAAATAATTGGAACTGATTTGAAACATCTCATTGTTGAAGAAAGTCGTGTCCATCAGAATTGATTGTCATATAATCTTATTGTTGCTGTGTATAATGATCTCCTGGTTCTACTCATTTCACTTAGCATCATTTTTTGCAAGTCTCTCCAGGCCTCTCTGAAATCATCCTGCTGGTCGTTTCTTACAGAATAATAATATTCCATCACATTCATATACCATAATTTGTCCAGCCATTCTCTAACTTATGGGCATCCATTAGGTTTCCAGTTTCTTGCCACTACTAAAAAGGCTGCCACAAACATTTTTGCACATGTGGGTCCCTTTCCCTCCTTTAAGATCTCTTTGGGATATAAGTCCAATAGAAACACTGTTGGGTCAAAGGGTATGCACAGTTTGATAACTTTTTGAGCATAGTTCCAAATTGTTCTCCAGAATGGTTGGATACATTCACGGTTCCACCAATAATGTATCAATGTCCCAGTTTTCCCACATTCCTTCCAACATTCATCATTATCTTTTCCTGTCATGTTAGCCAATCTGACAGGTGAGTAGTAGTATCTTAGAGTTGTCTTAATTTGTATTTTTCTGATCAATAGTGATTTGGAGCACTTTTTCATATGACTAGAAATAGTTTTAATTTCATTATCTGAAAATTGTTCATATCCTTTGACAAATTGGGGATAATTTTACTCTTTTTTTTTCCTGAGGCAATGGAGGTTAAGTGACTTGCCCAGGGTCACACAGCTAGGGAATGTTAAGTGTCTGAGACCAGATTTGAAGTCAGATCCTCCTGACTTCAGGGTTGGTGCTCCATCCACTGCTCCACCTACCTGCCTCAAATTGGGGATAATTTGAAAGACATTATGTTATATTGTGGAACTATGCTCTCTAAAAATATATAGGATTCCTCACTTTTCAACTCATACCATCTCTTCCCAATAGCATACCACCAAAGAACAAAAAACAAAAAATACTCATTCAGGAATATGTCAAAAGGCATAATGGAATGAGAGTTGAGACATATGGAGAGAACTAGATGAAATTTGGGTAGGAAAAAGAAAACAGTGAACAGGAGAGAAATAATATAGAATGAAATGAAATAAGATGCCAAATCCATGAAGGTAATAATATGGAACCAGAAATATACCTTAGAAACCTAATAGGGGCAGCTAGGTGGTGCAGTGGACAGAGCACCAGCCCTGAAGTCGGGAGGACCTGAGTTCAAATCTGGTCTCAGATACTTAACATTCCCTAGCTGTGTGATCCTGGGCAAGTCACTTAACCTCAATTGCCTCAGCAAAAAAGCAAAAAAAAAAAAAAAAAAAAAAAAAAAAAAGAAAGAAAAGAAACTTAATGAAAGGCTGCAAATATTATTTGTCAGAAGATGGGAAGCCTAAACAATATTATCAGTGTGAAATTAAGAGTGTAGTGAAAAGAGAGTGCAATGCTGCCATTAACTACTGATATCTTCTCTTGAACCCTTTTTTTCTTTCCATACTTTCTTATTAGGTGACATGATCAGCTCTATTATGGATTATTTTATCTCTGTGCAGATGATTCCCATATAAAATTTTGACTGGCTTCTCAAGCTCATCACAATGTAATCCTTTCCTACTTTTTCAATCTCTCCCACCAGTTCACTCTAGGGGATGAAGTAGTGTTAGGGAGTAGCTTCATGCAGAAAGTGGTATTTGAGTGAAGTTTTTGAAAGAAACTAGGATTGCTAAAGGCTGAGGAGAAGGGAATGTATCCCAAGCACAGATTTAGAAGACGGAGTGATCTGTGCAAAGTAGAGCAAAAAACCTGGTTTTTGAGGATGATTTGAAATATAAAAATAAAACATATATTTTAAAAATCTGGGACAAGTACTTTGGACCCAGAATGTGAAAGACTTATAAGTTTCAGATAAGTTAGGATTTGTCTTTTGTCTTTGATGCTAAAGGTAATAGGGATAATAGTAGTAATGGTAATAGATTTTTCACAGGTAGCCACTTAATTTAAATCATGGATTTAGAGCAGGAAGGGACCTGAGATATTAGCTATCATCCTCTGGACCTTCACTTTTTTAACCTCTGAAATGAAGGGATTATGGTAAAATGACTTTTAAAATCTCTTCCAGCTCTAAACCTATGTTCTGATTTATTTTACAGATAACTGTAGATAGGTAGAAGATACTAAGATAGAAGGAGAACTGATTCATTTAAGGTCACACAACTAGTATGTAGTAGACATAGAATTTAAATCCAAATCAAATATTGTTTTCACTGCGTCTATTATGCTTTCTCACAACAAACCTACAAAGTAGATATTATCTTTATTTTTTATAAAAGGGGAAATTGAAACACAATAAAGACCAAGATATAAATTCAGGTCTCCTGATCCTTCAGGATCAACATGCTTCAAGCTGTTCCATGATGCCTTTCAGAAACTGGAGTCTGGACAAGAATGAGGAACCTTGCAGAATGATTGTAGAATCACAGCTTTCTAGATTAGGAAGGAATTTTAATTAAGAGATCATTGACTCCCTACACCTGCCTTTAGGCAAGACCACACCTATATCACTTCACATAGATGAGAATCTATCTTGTTAAGAAGGACTAATCAATCCTCTCTGGAGAAGTACAGTACTGTTATTTTTCAAAATATCAAGTTGAAAGCTTTGCTTGGCAAACCTTCCTTCTAAAACAAAAACAATATTATTTTGAATTACATTTTGCCATTGTGCAAAACTATTTCTTGTCTTTTGTGGAGACTGTAATCAAGATTGAAACAAGTTCAAAGACCTGACTCCTTGACCTTATTTGAAAATATGAACATATGAATTTTGTAATAATAAAGCACCACTATGGGCTTTTAATTTTTCTTAAATTTCTGGTAAAGTGGTTAAAGGATTCTTTTTTTTTTTGCTTGCAACCTCCATTACAGTCATCCTTTGATAACTTTGTTGTATCATGGAGGTGATCCTATGTTCTCAAAGATTACACCACCAAAGTATAATCTCTACCAGGTTTTACTAAAACAGGAAATCTTTGAGTATTGGTTTAGCAATATTTAAGGTGTCTAGTATTTTATTCCTAAATACAATTGGAAGATTTATTGCTAAAAAAAATAGTAGATCTGCTACTTTCTTTCCTGGTGAAACTAGCATCATTACTAGGACAGGGAGATCAGGGCTATGTCCAAAAGCACTGAAATTCACAGAATGCTGATAGTCTTAATTTTTTCAACAACATTGAAGTAACTGAGCTTAATATTTAATTAAGAAGAATAATTACATAATATTGAAAGATATTAGAACACTTTGTCTTTCCCATTTTCCCAGGGCCACAGTCCAGGTAAGTTTCTTCTCAGTCCAACTCTGCCTTGCTTTCCTTTACCACAACAATTTTTGGTATCCCTGGGTGCTTTCCTCCATCAACACACACACACACACACACACACACACACACACACACACACACACACAAACACACACAGACCATCCCACCCCCAAAAAGAGCAGTTTGCCAAACTATTTTCTTATTTATGCCTTATGTATCAGGTTTTCTCTATTTTTTCTCTCCCCTAAATGAACTTATATAAAAGATTTTCTGATGACAAATTTTAATTATTTTAAGCATGCTGTGTTCAGTTCTTAGCACCACATTTGAGTACCAGTATCAAATATAGAAAAGATTGATCAGGATGGTGAGAGGACTTAGGAAGATGCTACTCTAGAACTGGTTGAAAGAATTAGAGATATGGAAAGGATATGGGAAAATTATAACACCAATTGGTGGAATTGTGAATTGATCCAATCATTCTAGAGAGCAATTTGGAACTATACCCAAAGAATTATAAAATTGTGCATACCCCTTGATCCATCAATACCATTACCAGGTCTATATAAGAGATCATAAAAAAAAATGAAAAAAAATCCACATTTACAAAAAAATGTTTATAGTAGCTTTCTTTGTGGTGGCAAAAAATTGGAAATTGAGGGAATGTCCATTAATTGGGGAATAGTTGAAAAAATTGTTGTATATTAATATAATGGAATTTTATTATTATAAAAGAAATGATGAGCAGAAAGATTGAAAAAAAAACCTGGAAACACTTACATGAATTGATACTGAGTGAAGTGAGCAGAACTAGGAGAACATTGCACATAATAACAACATTGTAGAGATGATCAACTTTGATAGATTTTGCTCTTTTCAGCAATACAGTGATCTAAGACAGTTCTAAAAGATTCGTGATAGAAAATTCTATTCATATGCAGAGAAAGAACTATGGAATCTGAATGCAAATTGAATCTTATTCTTTTTACTTTTCTCTCTCATGGTTTTTCTCTTTTGTTCTGATTCTTTTTCACAACATGATTAATGTGGAAATATGTTTAATATGATTGTACATGTAAAACCTTTATTAGATGATTACCATTTTAGGGAAGGGGAAGAGAAGGGAGAGAGAAAAATGAAAATTAAAATATAAAAACAAACATCAAAAATTAATTTAAAAAAGAATTGTAGATAAATGTTTACTTAATCCTTGTATTATGGTGAAAACAATGCTAGGTGGTGATTAGAAGACAAGTATTTGAATCTATCTTTCTTAACTCTGTCACTTACTAGCTATGTTACATTAACCCTCTGTATGCCTCACTTTTATTATTTGTAGAATGAACACTAGAAAGAGAAAATTTTATAAGGAATGAACTGGTTTTTCATATCAAAGTGAAATAGATTTTATTTTCATCTGTAATGGTTTAGATATGAGCCTGTCTAATGACAAGTATATGGATTAATAATCTCCTTTTTAAAGTCTCTTCCTCATCTAAAATGCTGGGATTCTACACTGGTTTTCTGCATAGAAACTCCACTAAAATCCTATACTGATAATTTTCTGTGCTATTTCTGAATAGTTATAACATTCCAAATCCTTTTGTAGACTTCTCTTTCTGAAAGGCAATATAAAATGATATATCTGGAAGAGAAGATTTGATATAGAGCAGTGCATGGCAGATAGTTTCAAAGAACTATCTTTAACTAACAAAAAAAGAGAGAGAGAGAGAGATATTAGACCTTTCTACTTGATGTCAGAAAATGAAAGAGCAACTATTTGGCACAGTGAATAGAATGATGGGCCTGTATTAAGGAAGATAGATTTTCTTGAATTTAAATCACACATTTACTATGTGTGTAACCCCAGCCAAGTCACTTAGTCTTGTTTGCCTCAGTTTCTTCATCTGCAAAATGAGTTGGAGAAGGAAATGGTAAACTACTCCAGTACCTTTGTCAAGAAAACCGCAAATAGAATCACAGAGAGTCAGACAAGACTGAAAAGAACTGAAAAACAACAACAAATCAGAAGATGGAAGTAGATAGACTTGAATGGAAAGACCATAAGTGCAAATTTAGACTTCATTTTAAGAAAAACCTTCCCTACTACAGTGAAATGGGTTGACTCTAGGGATAACTGGCATTTCCTCCCTGAAGGATTTTAAAGACTAGACTAGATGACTACTTTGTGGTCTACATTCTAGAGAAGATTTCTGCCTTTGGTACAGACTAGTCGGCTCCTGGTTCTTTTCAGTTTTTGGATTCTGTAACTGAACTTTTGAAGATTGATTGCATCATTAGGTGATGATTTTGTTTCTTATTTTTTGCCACCACAACTCATAAAAACTGTCTATTAAGACCTAGAAGGGATTTGCATCAGTGGAGGCAGTCCCCACAGTCCTGAAATCAATGAGCTTTTGATATTTTCAAAGAAAATCAGTATGTAAGTAAATATACTAAGGAAATCATCTTCACTTACATGTTTCCTATATTTAGGGTAAGATGTGTTTCCATTTTAAATACATTAGGTAATATGTATCTTTTTTCATATAATTCCACTGCAATGGACAGAACATTTTAACAGTAATCTAGTCTTGCCATCCTGGACTGCAGAATCCATGCAAACACAGAGTTGGCAGAGATATCAGAAGGAATGAGCTCAATGGCAAATCTTTCTGGGCTTATGTTTACATGACAGCAAACAAATGTTTGGGGATGGAATAAATGAATACCTGTGGTATAGACACTAGTGAAAAAGAATATAAAGGAACATTATGGAGAAAAAAATTTTAGAACAATACAAAGTATCCCACTCAGCAGGGAAGGGTCTCTATCAAAACAACCATTCATCCATCAAAATGGTACTGTCTTTATTATGACTGTCAAAGAACCACTTGCCAATGATGAATGATGTGTCAAGTTGAAGGAAACAGCATCCACTCCTAGACTAACTCTTTGCCCCATGCTTTAAGATAAGTCTTTCTAATTATCCAGGGTATTAACTTCTGCATGTTTATCTTTTGATATCAAGTTTATTGATGTTTGCAATGTATAATTATTCTCAAAATCATATATTTTTAAAGAACTCAAAAGGATTTCAGATACTATCTAGTTCAGCATTCTCTAGAGATCCAGATATTTTAAATAACTTTTCTAAGGATACATTTTTACTATTTACCTAATATTGTAGCACTTGACTGTAATACTCATGAGACACTTACCACATATTGCTTTTAAATATCTTTTCTAAATTCTTATTCTTTCTATGATTTTATAGAAACTATTCTTTATAGAGGCTCACATATAATTATGTATTATATGTGATTCTTACCTCACAGGATCAGTATAAAGATCAAATGAGAAAATGTTATAAAAGACATACTTTGCCAACTTCAAAATTGCTATGTAAATATCAATTATTATTATAAACATTTCCCTGATTGATTGTTCCCCTCCATATTTCTTCTGAATTATGTTGATCTTCCCCTCTCCCTCACTATACCTCAAAAATGCCTTATCTCTGAGATTATCTTCCATCTTTTATGTTTATAGTTCTTTACATGCAGTCTTCCCCCATTAGGTATGTGAATTTATTGATGGGAAAGACTATATTTTTACCTTCCTTCTGCAATCCCAACACTTAGCACAGTACCTAATTCATAGTGAGGTTTTTATTGGCTGATTCTGCTTTACCTTTTATATTTTCATGCTCCACACCCCTCCCCCATATATCCTCTAGAGAAATTATAGATAATTGGAAAGAGAGTAGAATAGACAGCCTATTAGGAAACCAAACTCATATAAATTGGGATTATGTCTATAAAACAAAGTAAAATTAGAACCCAGTTCAAATCAAGGTCATTCAAAGTTATCTTAACACTAAGAGAACAGAACTATGTGTGCTTTTATTTCCAGATGTGGATAGTAAATACAGATGCTGAGAATTAGGCCAACTATAAAGTAGTCAGGTTCAACTATTGAGGCAAAATAGTTTGTTTATATTGTGAGAAAACATTGGAACTTGGGACATATGAATCTTCAAACCAACAAAAACTCTGTCACTGAGGAAGGTATGTAGCAGGAAAGCAATATCTTATGTCATATTCTTTAGAGATATAGCCTTGTGAAAAATAGAAATAAGATGGTCTGAAATAAGACCATCATTGTCCTGGGTTTAAGTAATGGGAAACTTCTGGGAAAGAGCATAAGATTGAAGATTTTTCACCCATGAGTATGATTCAAAAACATACAGAAGTATAGTGGATATTGCATCTCATAACTGTGAATCCACTGTTCTTCAGGCTGGCTATTTTATATCTTGGATTGCTTAGATGATAGCAGAAGCATCAAAATCAATCCCCTTCCTATCTACTCCTTCCCCCCACCTTAAAGCACCCATACAACTTTTTTCATTAGCTGTGGACTAAATTGTTGACTGACATGCTAAACCTATTAAATTTTGATAATTTTGAAATGAGGAAAAATGCTATGTAAAAATTTTTACAGATGCTGAATGATTGTAAATGTGGTTAAATATGTGGGACTGTCTCCAACTTTGTTCTTTGGTGGATTGCTATTAGCTTACATTTGAAATCTCTGTTGGCCCTGCATTTCATATTGTTCTTCCAAATGTAATCATTTCTCTCTTTTATCTGATCTCCTAGAGTCTCTCTGTTTTCATCAATATCTGACAGCAATTCCCAAAGATCCAATATAGTCCACTCTAATATCCTTATGTGTACTGTCTTCTCTCTTTGAAATCCAATGCCTAAGCAGTGAAATAATTTATTGTGCTTTATTTAGACTTTTATTTTTTGCATGTGTTTTGATACTGTCCCTTTGAAACAAGGGTGATTTGGAAATTTAAACCAACTGTTCAACAAAAGTAGTTATGAAAGTATGATTAAGAAATTTCTCTCTTATTTTCATCATTGCAACCATGTCTTTTTTGTCCTCTGTTTTTGAGCATATGTATACATATATGTGGTATCATATTCACAAAGTTCCTGAGTCTCAAAATTAATGGGAAAATGCTAATGAATTGTCCAAGTTAACAAATTAGAAGGAATTAGAAAAAAATTTTTTAGCTACACTAATAGTAAGAAATCAGAAATTCAGCAGTGGTGGTATTTGTCATCAAGAACCCTAGGGAGCTCATTGTCTAAACTTAGAGAAATGGAATTCACTGAAGTTGACCTTTCATTGGAACTAGACTAATAAAGGCATGACAGCTACTTGGTTCCAGACTACATATACTGTATTTCTGTTCAGCTTGGGTCCTTTGGAGAAATGCATTTCATAAACACTATCTGGGAAGGTTTTATGAGTACATTACAGTCTAATATGTGCATTGTTAAATTGAAGGGAAAACTTGCTCCAGTGATGTAGCTGGCCGGAGGTTATAAATCTTAATGGCTAGGAAAATGTGCTTTGCAATGTGAAAGAGACAAAAAGTAAGCCAGAGAAAGAGATACTAGATAGAGACAAATGAAGAAGGAAGGAAAAAAAGAAGGAAGGAAGGTAGGAAGGGAAGGCAGGAAAGAAGGGAGGGAGAAAAGAAGGAAGGAAGGAAAGAGGGAAGGAAGGAAAGAAGGAAGGAAGGGAAGGAGGGAGGGAGAGAAGAAGGGAGGAAGGGAGGAAGGAAGGAGAGAAGGGACGGAGGGAAGGAGGAAGGAAGGAGAGAAGGGAGGGGGGAGGGAGGAAGGAAGGAAGGAAAGAAAGGAGGGAGGGAGGGAGAGAAAAAGGGAGGGAGGAAGGAAGGGAGGGAGGAAAAGAAGGAAGAGAGGGAGGGAAGAAGGAAAGGAGAGAGGGAGGGAAGGAGGGAGGGAGGAAGGAAGGAAGATAAAAGATGAAAGAAAAAAGAAAGAAAGGAAAGAAGGAAGAATGGAAAGAAAGAGAGGGACATAGAAGAAAGGAAAAAGAAAGAAGGAAGGAAAGGAAGGAGGGAAGAAGGAAGGAAAGAAGAACAAAAGAAAAGAGAGAATAATGGAATGGAGGAAGGGAGGGAGGAAAAAAGAAGGAAAGAAGAAAGAAAGAAGGGAAGGAAGGAAGGAAAGAAGAAAGAAAGAAGGGAAGAAAGGAAGGATGGAAGGAAGGAAGGAAGGAAGGAGGGAAGGAGGAAGGGAGGGAGGGAAAAAAGGAAGTAAGAGAGAAACAGTGAAAGGAAGACAAAGAACAAAAAAAGTTTCTTATGCTGATCAACTTTGTTTAAGGAATTCTTTAAAAGCATGAATTTCAGATATTATTTCAACAGTGCTCATCCTTTTCCAGCATTCATAATCAGCTTTTTCTCATATTACTACTCTCCATTTTGTGCTTCCTTTCCACCAGTGAAAACTGTCTTTTGGTGATGCCAAAATTTGGAGGCAAGAATGAAAAAATGTTTTGCTTTATTGCTAACCTGTGAAAATGTGATTTTTTGCCAATGCAGTGGTAGTTGAGATTCTTCTTTTTTTTTTTTTCACATAACTCTCATCCTGGCTGGATGGCTCTTGACGTACAAATAAAATTCCACCCTAAATAAGTAAATTATGTTTCTTGGTTGAAGCCAGAAAAAGCTCCACTTCATCTTCTCGCACAGGATTTACTTTCCATTACCCACACTGGAGATGTCCTACGCACTAGGTAAATAGAGACCCTACGCCCCTTTAGTGGGATTAGGAAGTGTAAGCTAAGCAGCCTTCTTACACTGCATCAATGCCTAGAACATTCATCCATCCCCTAGTTATCTGTGGGGATTTTTACTCTGAAGGCCAAATTCTTGGATACTATACTTGAACAACATAAGCATTTACAGTCATATGATTTTAATAATAATAAAAATAACAACAACAACAACCTCTTATCCTTATAATTCTTCATGGTTAAAAAAAAGAAGCCTATGATGATGGTGGACTTGCTGTACCAGATCTAAAACTATATTACAAAGCAGCGGTCATCAAAACCATTTGGTACTGGCTAAGAAATACAGTAGCCAATCAGTGGAATAGGATAGAATCACAAGACAAACTAGGTAATAACTATAGCAATTTAGTCTTTGATAAACCCAAAGACCCCAGCTTCGGGGATAAGTACTCACTATTTGACAAAAACTGCTGGGAAAACTGGAAACTAGTGTGGAAGAAATTAGGGCTTGACCCATATCTAACACCACATACCAAGATAAGATCTAAATGGGTTCATGATCTGGATATAAAGAGTGATACTATAAGTAAATTAGGGGAATGTAATATAGTTTACCTCTCAGACCTATGGAGATGGAATAAATTTATGTCCAAAGAAGAACTGGAACTCTTAATTGAAAACCAGATAGATAACTTTGACTATATTAAGTTAAAAAGTTTTTGTACAAACAAAACCAATGCAGTCAAGATTAGGAGGGAAGCAACAAATTGGGAAATCATCTTTACATTTAAGGGTTCTGATAAAGGTCTCATCGCTAAAATATATAGAGAATTGTCTCGTATTTATAAAAATTCAAGCCATTCTCCAATCGATAAATGGTCAAAGGATATGAACAGACAATTTTCAGAGGATGAAATTAAAATTATTTATAGTCATATGAAAAGGTGCTCCAAATCACTATTGATGAGAGAAATGCAAGTCAAGACAACCCTGAGGTACCACTACACACCTGTCAGATTGGCTAAAATGACAGGAAAAGTTAATGATGAATGTTGGAGGGGATGTGGGAAGGCTGGGACACTGATGCATTGTTGGTGGAGCTGTGAACGGATACAGCCATTCTGGAGAACAATTTGGAGCTACGCTCAAAAAGTTATCAAACTGTGCATACCCTTTGACCCAGCAGCATTTCTATTGGGCTTATATCCCAAAGAAATCATAAAGGAAGGAAAGGGCCCCACATGTGCAAGAATGTTTGTGGCAGCCCTTTTTGTAGTGGCTAGAAACTGGAAACTGAATAGATGCCCTTCAATTGGAGAATGGCTGAATAAATTATGGTATATGAATATTATGGAATATTATTGTTCTCTAAGAAATGACCAGCAGGACGATTTCAGAGATGCCTGGAGAGACTTACATGAACTGATGCTGAGTGAAATGAGCAGAACCAGGAGATCATTATACACGGCAATAACAATACTATATGACGATCAATTCTGATGGACATGACTCTCTTCAACAATGAAATGCTTCAAACCAGTTCCAATTGTTCATTGAAGAAACCCATATACACCCAGAGAGGGATGTGAAATGTGGACCACAACATAACATTCTCATACTCTTGATTGATGTTTGCTTACATTGTGTTTCCTTTATCTGATATGTCTTTTGTGTAGATACGATTTTTCTTGCACAACAATGATAAGTTTGGAAATATGTATACATATATTCGATTTGCCAAGTATTTTAACATAATTAACATGTAGTGGATATCCTGCCATCTAGGGGAGGGGTGGGGAGTTGGGGGGGAAATCTGTAACAGAAAGCTATGTAAGGGTTAATGTTGAAGAATTACCCATACATATGTTTTGCAAATAAAATTAAATTTAAAAAAAGCCTATTTTCGTATACCATTTCATTTGATCCCCACAACTCCCCTGCCATCAGTCACTCCCCTATCCCCACTAGGGCAATAGGTAATTGGGTCAAATCATAGTTTTCTATAAATGTTAATGTCATAAATGTAGATATAGATCAATGGAGAGAAAACTAAATGTCCTTACCCTATAAACACGAAATAGGTTACTAACAAGTTCATGGAAATTCTCTCTCTTCTTCACCTTAAAACAAAAAAAAAAGTTATTTATAACTCATAATAAAAGTCCAAAAAAGAAAAAGTCCAAAGATTGAAGTGTGTTCATATCTATATACATGAGGCTAAGTGCATGTAAGGAAGCATCCAATGATGTTTATGAGTAGAAAAATACATGTGAAACATTGAGCCTGAAGCCCAGAGCTTCAATTTTCCCACAACTGTATATAAAAATTATAGAACTGAGTTATTTAAGTAAACAAATCAAATGTCTAAATTCCTCTGTCTGTATATGTCTGACTGAATATAATCTAGATAAGAAAAGATGGCAATGTTTAATTATAGATGACAAGCTGACCTTGGAGTAAAAATAAAAAATAATAAAAAAAACCCCTCAGGTCAAGTTTCAGTTCTGACACAAAATAATTGTGTGATTATGGATAAATCTCAGCCTCTCAGTGCTTTTGGTAATAGTCTAAGACAATAAACTATATTGGTAGAAGAAATTCCCTCATTTAATAATTCCTTCAGTGAAATCAGAAGTCAACTCCTTTATCTTGAACACTAGGAAGATAAAATCTTTAAATTTGGGATCACTAAGTGAAATCAACAAAGGAGTCACTCTAAATGTCAATGTACTATGGAGAAGGGAATAAATATTTATTAAACACTTACTATTTATCAGTTTCTGCTAAGTACTTTATAAATATCTCAGCTGATCTTCACAACAACCCTGTGAAGTAGATGATATTATCATCTTCACTGTACATTTGAGAAAACTGAAGCTGATAATGGTAAAGTGACTTGCTCAGTCATGCAGCTAATTAATTGTCTGAGGCTGGATTTCAAGTTTTCCTAACTCTATGTCCACTGCTCTATCCACTTTAAGACTTTTACATTATGCCATGAAGGTCTCCATTGTTTTGCCGGACTCCCCCAAAAGTACAACTTGTTTATTAATGAAGTCTTGATTTCTTTTCTTCCCATGCCAGCTCATGTGTGTGTGTGTGTATATGTATTCCCGACCTTTGAATTCCTCTTGTCCAATAATAATAGAAGGAAAGAATTTTGAAAATGGAAGCTTCCAGCTCTGGTACTAATCTCCTGTTGACCTTTGCCATCTGCAAAACTTATTTGGAAAGAGACTCCCTTTCTGATTTCTCACTCATTCCACTCCAGAACATCAGAGAAATGGTATGTTTTGGCCATTATTTAAACAGTCCATGGCTTTTCTTAGACTGAATTACAAAACATAATGATGTATGGGAACTGGAAAAGAGCCCCTATTCCCTAAAAAAGAGAACCCCACAAATAGGAGATGCTTTCGGAAGTTTACAATTAGGATCCAAAGATGATTTGGCCCATCTCTGGCCTAGAATGCCTGCTCAAACTCACACACTGCAGCTTATGTGCAATGGAAAGTCTGATCTGAATCACACATTTACTGCAGAGCCTGGACAAGGTCTGGAAAAAATGCAGGATCTCTCTCTCTCTCTCTCTCTCTCTCTCTCTCTCTCTCTCTCTCTCT
>JAJPUD010004092.1:21202-39259 GCA_023553655.1 Myrmecobius fasciatus
TATACACAATCAGGAATGGGTAGTAAACCTGGACGGGCCTGATGGCTGACAGTGATGAGCAAGGCTCCCAAGTCTTGAGAGGGTTAGGAAGGCTGCCTGGATGGGCTTACTGGGGAAGGGGGCAAAGGATGGCAGGTGAGTCTCAGCATGGATGAGTAAAGGTAGATCATTGATGGGAAAATAATCCAAACTAGATTTTGAAGAAAATTCATTCAGTCTCTGGCATAAGACACTGGTGTTCCTCCATCCAAAGATATTTGTTTATTGTTTTGTACAGGTTCAGGAAGAATAGACCCTCTAGATCTGGGCAGTACCTGATAGAGTTCCACCTCCTTTTTTAAATTTTTTTTTTTTAAATTAGTGAGGAATGGTTGCATGATTTCCTTCCAGTCACACAACTTCACTGAACTTCAGTGAAAGTTTAGTAACCTTCAAGAAATATAATAGAGTGAAAAATTCATTGGATTTAGAATAAGAGGAACTGGATTTGATTCTGAGTTTTGCTACCTGGTGATCTTAGGCAAATTACATTTACTCCAAGTTTAATTTCTTCATATGCAAATGGAGGGGCTTAGACTATATGACTTCTCAGGCCCTTTGTGTTTTTATGGTGACCCTGTGACCTAAGAATCTGAGATATCATCTAATCAATCGACCTAATTTTACTGAGAAGCAAACTGAGGCTCCTAGGTGACACAGATAACTCAGATCTTCTGACTCTCCAGTCAATAGCCCTTCCCCCAAATCACAGCTGTTTCTTTGCTTCCAGTTCCAAAACCTACTATTCTCAGAACAATAATTTGACACTTTAGAAGAACCACATTTTCATCAGGATAGGTACTCCCCAACCAAAAGAAGATCAGTCTTTTTTTTTTTTTTTCAAAGTCCTTTTAAAAGTTATGGTAAATCTAAAATGAATCGTGTAAGTAGGAGAGCCTTCTTCACAATCAGCACTGAACCAAGAGACATCTTCACTCATGTATGAGAAGTAGGAAGAATACTACAATGGAGGTTCAAGAATTCTATTGGAGATAAACCAATTCTATTTGATGCTTCCATCAAAGGCTGGAAGGACGTGCCATATACAAGTCTTGTCACTTTAGGGAGGGATAATTATAGTATTTCTTTACAGAATTGTTGTGAAGATCACATAAAACAATTTATGTTCAGCCCTCTGCAAATCCTAAAGTGCTATGCCATTATAATAATACCAGCTAATATTTATATATAGCACTTAGTATATGCTTGCCAGTGAGCTAAGAACTTTGCAATTATGATCTCATTTGATCCTCACAAAACCCTTAGATAGGTACTATTTATTATTGTCCTCATTTTGCAAATGAGGAAACTGAGGCAGATTTGCTCAGAATCTTATAACTACTGTTATTATTATTACTAGCATGATTCATGCCTTTGCCTTTGCTTTAAGATTTTTTTTCTTTCTTTCTTTCTTTTTTTTTTTTTTTTTTTTTGCTGAGGCAATTGAGGTTAAGTGACTTGCCCAGGGTCACACAGCTAGGGAATGTTAAGTATCTGAGACAGATTTGAACTCAGGTCCTCCTGACTTCAAGGCTGTTGCTCTATCCACTGCGCCATCTAGCTGCCCCTGCTTTAAGATTTCTAATCAGGGGAAACTCACTGGCTTTGGAGATAGCTTATGCCACTTTTGAATAGTTTGTTCCTTTGCACCTGTGGCTTTCATCCCCTGCTCTAAATTCTTCCCTCTGACCTGGAGAGACTTATATGAACTGATGCTGAGTGAAATGAGCAGAACCAGGAGATCATTGTACACGGCAACAACAAGACTATATGATGATCAATTCTGATGGACATGGCTCTCTTCAACAATGAGATGATTCAAACCAGTTCCAATTGTTCAGTGATGAAGAAAGCCATATACACCCAGAGAGAAGCCTGTGGGATCTGAGTGTGGACCACAACATAGCATTTTCACGCTCTCTATTGATGTTTGCTTTCATTGTGTTTCCTTTATCTGATTTTTTCTTTCTTGTAGATCCAATTTTTCTTGTACAGCAAGATAACTATGTATACAGATATGTATGTATGCAGATATTGGATTTGTCAAGCATTTTAACATAATTAACATGTATTAAACTTCCTGCCATCTAGGGGAGGGGGTGGGAGGTAGGAGGGAAAAATTTGTAACGGAAAGCTTTGCAAGGGTCAATGATGAAAAATTACCTATGCATATGTTTTGCAAATAAAAAGCTTTAATTAAAAAAAAAGAAAAAAAATTCTTCCCTCTGAGACCAAGCCCAACTCTACCAACAATAGTCAGGGAGCACCTACACTGCCCAGGGACTGTCTCCCCCACCAGATTGCAGGAGCAGGAAGTGGTGACAGAAGGTACCCAAGGTGGGTAGGGCATAGGGCAAAGAGGCAACCAATCAGAGGGAGCTGGTCTTTGCCAGGTACGGCAGATTAGAGAATAAAAAGGGCAGGTTTGGTGTCTGCAGCAGAGGACCCAAGAAGGGATGAGTGAGCCAGGACTTGATTTGGGGGAACTTTACTCAGAAGTGAGGAGGGACCTGGGGTGGCTGGCAGGGATGGGTGGGGGGCCAGGATCAAGGACTACCTTATAGCTTGGTATGGGCTATGATCATCGGGGAGCTGATCAGCACTCTGGACTAATCTTGGAGTTCTTTGAGGGCAGGGACTGTCTTTTGCCTTTCTTTGTATCCCCAGGGTTTAGCAGGGTAAGCACATAGTAAGTATTTAATAAGGATTGATTAATTGTTTGGATCTGCTACACTTTATATACTTAGGAAGAAAATCAATTTAAGGTCCATTTATATAAGAATCATTTATTAAGCACCTACTGTGTGCAGACCAACTAAGAACATTTACCAAGTACCTACTATGTGAAGAACAATATGCATTGAGGGAAATGTACAGGCAAATAAAACTGGTGTCCTGCCCTCCAAGAATTTTATGACTTTGATTGGAAGGAAGATGAAGCACCCACATGAATAATTCTAATACAAAATAGAAAATGATGTACATATATGAAAAATGGAAACTATGTACAACCAGAAATTCTAGGAGGAAAATCTGATTGAGTCATCAGGAAAGGCTCCATGGACAAGGTGACATCTGAACTTGGTCTTAACAAATGGGTAGACTTAAGGAGGCTAAGCTCATACAGTGGAGATGAGGAAGACATGCTAGGGACAAAGAACAATTTGACTATAGACAGCAGTCTCTGGAAATGGTGAGCCTTTGAGGCTGGTCAAGAAGTGAAAGATAAGGTTGGAAAATTAAGTTGAATATGCAGATTTAGGGAAGCTTTGAATGTCAGGCTAAAGGACTTTGTTTATGAGCCTATAGACAGGAAAGACTTAATGAACATTTTTTTTTTTTGATCAGGAGAATAAATTGAAAAGAATTGGGTATTAAAAAGATTTCATTTTAAACAAGGTTTTGCAAGGGTGAATATTGAAAATCATCTATGCATATGTTTTGAAAATAAAAAGTTTTAAAAAACACATTAATTAATAAACAAATAAGATAAAAATATCCGTCTTTCAATGATGTATATGCTAGGGTAAAGATGGAGGGTGGGTTGGGTTAAGGGACTGAGGGAGAGGTGTGTGTAACTGGAGGCTGATGCTAGCCTCAGCTAATATAGAATTCTCTACTTAATAAATTTGTTGAATGATTGAATGGAATTGAACAATTAATTGAATGAATGAAAGGCATCACGTTATATTGAAAAACTCACTGAATCTGAAGTCCACAGTTCAGGTGTGAACCTGGCTCTGCCATATATGTGCCGCTTAGTCTCTCTGGGCTTTAGTTTCCTCATTTATAAAATTCAGATGATGAATTAGCTGGTCTTTGAAGCCCCAGTCAACTCCAAATCTGAGATTTTGTGAACGTGAGTCTAATTTGGGTTAATTTTGCTTTGATCCTATAACCTGAACTCTCCACATCTATCTCTGGTTGTCCCTCTTCCTCCTCATTTTCTGTAGCAGGTATTTTAGGGGTCCTATTCAAGGAGACAGGAACTGTCTGTGTTATAGGAAACAAGAGAAAGAAGAGGAAAGGGGTTTCTGTACCTGCATTGAAGTACAAAAATAATTTCAAACTGAATGGAGAAAATAATATTGGAATTCTCTTTTGTAAAAAGTCATTGTGTTTTTATTTGTGGTAATGGATTGTTGGTGATGGTAGTTGGGTTTTTTGATTTGGGGGGATTTTTTGTAAAGAATATTTTATTTTGGGGGCAGCTAGGTGGTGCAGTGGATAGAACACCAGCCCTGAAGTCAGGAGGACCTGAGTTCAAATCTGGCCTCAGACACTTAACACATCCTAGCTGTGTGACCCTGGGCAAGTCACTTAACCCCAATTGCCTCAGGAAAAAAAAAGAATATTTTATTTTTTACAATCATAATGCAAAGATAGTTTTTTAACATTCATTTTTAATAAGATTTTGAGTTTCAAATTTTTTTCTTATCTCCATCCCACCTACCCCACAAGATGGCAAGAAATCTGATATAGGTGATAGATGTGCAATCATGTAAACGTATTTCCACATTACTCAGATTTTCACAAAGTCTTTGGGAGAAAAATGTTTTAAACCTCAAAAACCAGGAGAAATAATCCAAGAAGTATTTTATTTCATTGTTTTTCTGCCCACATTCCTCCCTCTCCCTCAACTGTAGAATGATTCTCTGGGCCAAAGTCTTGCAGCTCACTTTCTTGACTTCAGATATACTAGTTCTGGGGAGAAAAGTGTCAGAACAGGTTGGGTTAATCAGGAAATGCTTGCTGAAGGAAAGTATAAAGTAGAGTTTCAGGGTGGAAGGAAATAGCAGGGGAAAACAATGTTTACTAAAAGTGGGTTAGGCACTAGATGTCTTAAGAGGATGGGGGCTGGAGAATGACTTTGCTTTATCTCCTTTTTCGTTATCCTGTTCTTTTTTTGTATAACAGTATTTTATTTCCTCCCAGATACGTTATGAGAAAATTTTTTTGCATTCGTTTTTACAATATTTTGCGCTCCAATTTTTCTCTCTTCTCTCCCTTCCCCTCTTCCAAAAAAGGGAGGCAGGCAGTTTGATGTAGTTCATACATGTGCTATCATTTCCATATCAGTCACAGTTGTGAAAGAAGAAATAGAAAGAAGAGAAAAAACACAAAAAAGAATAAAATAAGTGGAAAAATATGCTTTGATCGGCATTCAGAGTTCATCAGTTCTTAATGTGGGATAGATAGCATTTTTCTTCATAAGCTCTTCAGAGTTGTCTTGGATCGTTGAACTGCTGTCATTCACAGCTGATCACTTTACAATATTGTTGTTCCTTTGTACATAGTATGTTTCATTTTACATGAGCTCAGGGAAGCTTTCCCAGGTTTTCTGAGAGCATCCTGATAATCATTTCTTAAAGCACAATTATCATAATTACATACCATAATTTATTCAGCCCAGCTGATTAGTTCCTCAATTTCCCATTTTTGCTCCCAGAAAAGAGCTGTTATTAATATTTTATACACATAGATTTAAAAAACAGAGGAAAAAGATCTATTTTGGGAAACAGAGCTAGCTAGCAACAGTATTGATAGATCAAAGGATATACATAGTTTTACAGTTCTTTGGGCATAGCTCTACAGAATGGTCAAATCAGTTCACAACTCCACCAAAGGTGCATTCATGTCTCATTTTTTTCCATCCTCTCCTTTGCTGTCCTATTAGCCAATCTAATAGGTGAGAGAGTACCTCAGAATTGTTTCAATTTGCATTTCTCCAATCATGTTATTCTCTTCTGAGTTTCTGCATATTGGGGCACCCAAGATGACTAGAATCTCCTCCCCTCTCAATCACCTCTAGGGCACATCTTCAAACTCTACAAGAGTACAATACCACTTATT
This sequence comes from Myrmecobius fasciatus, assembly GCA_023553655.1. Lineage (NCBI taxonomy): Eukaryota > Metazoa > Chordata > Mammalia > Dasyuromorphia > Myrmecobiidae > Myrmecobius > Myrmecobius fasciatus. The sequence continues at coordinate 27,095 of JAJPUD010004092.1, forward strand.
CCTTGATACGCCATTCTGGAAATGGAGACCTCTTCCACATCCATATCTTCTGTCATTTCCTCAAGATCTTATTTCTTCTGCCATCCACATCCAGAGAAAGAATTATGGAGACTGAATGTAGATCAAAGAATACTCTTTTTACTTCTTTTTTCTTTTTCACGGTTTTCCCTTTTGTTCTGATTTTTCTTTCTCTACATAAGTAATATGGGAATGTGTTTAAATGAGTGCTTGCTGTCTTGGGGAGATGAGGGGAAAAGAGGAAGGGAGAAAAATTTGGAACTCAAAATCTTACAAACATGAATATTGAAAACTGTCTTTAAAAATAATTAGAAAAAACAAAACATTATTAAATGAAGAGGAAAAAAAAAAGATCTTATTTCCTTGGGTTTATTCTTTGATAGGGCAGCTAGGTGGCCCAATAGATAGAATACAGGGCCTGGAGTCAGGAAGACTCATCTTCCTGAGTTCAAATCTGGCATCAGATACCTACTAACTGTGTGATCCTGGGTAAATCACTTAATTCTGTTATCCTCAGTGTCTTTATCTGCAAAAGGAGTTGGAGAAGGAAATGACAAGCCATTCCAGTATCTTTGTCAAGAAAACTCCAAAGGAAGAGTCAGACAGGAATGAGCAACAACAAATTCTCCCATCACCACCCCCAGCCAGAGTATATCTGTTGATGTAGCAGAGTTTGTGGAAAAGAGATATTTTTGATCTGATTTTTCTTGTGCTGCATGATAATTGTGGAAATATGTTTAGAAGAACTGCACATATTTAACATATATGGAATTGCTCACCATCTAAGGGAGGGAGTAGGGGGAAGAGAGAGAAAAAATCTGGAACACAAGGTTTTGCAAGGAGAATGTTGAAAACTATCTATGCATATATTTTCAAAATAAAAAGCTTTAAAATTTTAAAAAGTGTCCATCAATTTGGCTGGGGAAAATTTTCATCTTGATTGTCACTAACCTTAGATTTTCTTTTCAATCCTGTATTTTTTTTTCATTTAAAAATTGTATTCTTAGAAGGGGTCCATAGGTTTTGCCAGATTGCCAAAGGGAATCCAAAATAACTAGTCTGTATATAGGGCAATTCTTAAGATTTGCAAAGAGTTTTCTGTTTCTATCTCATTTGATCCTCACAACAGTTTTATGAGGTAGATACTATTAACATGTTAAATATGTTACAATATAGTATTATCTTCATTTTATAAATGAGGAAACTGAGATGGAGAGATATTAAGTGACCTTGTGCAGCCAGAAGCAAGATTCAAACTCTTTCCTAGGATAAGTCCAGCTCTCTATCCTCAGTGCCACCTAACTGCCATTTATGATACAAAAAGAATTGATAATCTCTGCCCTAGATGTCCAGCAAAAAGTCATTATTAACTGACTAGAAGGAAAAGTGAAGGAGTTTCCACTTTGTAAATCACTGCTACCAGTCACAGTGGATGGAGTGCCAGGCCTGGAGTCAGGAAAACTTCCCATCTGGCCTCAGACACTTACAAGCTGTGTGACCCTAGACAAGTCACTTGACCCTGTCTGCCTCAGTTTCCTCATCTGCAAAACAAGCTGGAGAAGGAAATGGCAAACCAATATAGTATCTCTACAAATGGAGAGTCAATAAAACAAACAACAAAAAGGCAGTGCTAGAGGTCATAACTCAAGTATGTAACCTGCAGTCCATCCTTTCCTTAGTCCCTATTGAAAAAGAATTAAGTTAATAAAAAGATCATGGTATTTAAAACCAGGATTAAAATCTGGACTCTAATGGTAGCTTATAAAAAACAGAGATAATATTGGCATCCTTATTTTACAAGATTGTTGAGAACAAAGTGCTTTGTAAACCTTAAGATCCAATAGAAATGGTCTAGGAAGTCTGATTTCATTGTCTTTCTGCCCATTTTTCTTCCTCTCCCACATTTGTGGAGTGGTTCTCTTGCAGCTCTTTCTAGACTGCAATCCTAGACTGTCAGATTCCTTAGCTAATTATTATTGTTGCCTTGGCGTCTCAGTTCTTCCATTTGACCATCTTCTGGGCTAATTAGCTATGAATGAAGAAAAACAATGATATCTGGCTATGGGAGATATTATTTTCTCACTCCAGGCAATGATGTCTCAGTGACTTAGCACAAAGGGATGAAAGAATGTGGATAATTCAACACAATCCATCTCTACTAAAGGAGAAACAAGTCTGGGTAAATGTCCAACTCTTTAATTGGGAAGGAGAAAGGGAAAGAGAACATAATCCTTTCATACAGAGCCTCTTTTTCAAAATTAAATTAATTTGGTTTTGCAAAGGTGAATGTTGAAAACTATTTTTGCATGTATTTGGAAAAATAAATACCATTTTTAAAAAGCAAAAAAAAAATTAAATTAAATTAATTTATTTTACATTTTAAGTCCCAAACTATCTCCTTCTCTCCCTCCCCATTCTGAACTAGGAAAAACCACCATTTGACACAGATTTATAAATACATGTAAAACCATACTATGCAGACTTCTATTTGTCAGTCCTTTCTCTAGAGTGGATAGCATCTTTGTTCATGGGTCTTTTGAAAGTGATTTGAATTTTTATAATACTCAAAATAACTTGGTCATTCACAATTATTCTTCAAATACTATTGCTATTACTGTATACAGTCTTCTCTTGGTTCTCTTCATTTCATTCTTCATTATTTCATGCAAGTCTTTCCATGGTTTTCTAAAATTAACCAGCCCAACATTTCTTACAGCACAATAGTCTTACATCACAATCACATGCTATTATTTGTTCAGACATTTCCCAACTAATGGGCATCTCCTCACTTTCCAGTTCTTTGCTAATGCAGATACCCATTATAAATGAATGGGCAGTTTTTTTGAAAAAAGAAATATATATATATATATGTATATATATATATGTGCATATATATATATATGCAAAAATGTTCTAAGTCAATATGGAGTAAAAACAAATTAAAACAGCTTTGAGATATCATCTCACCTATCAGATTGGCTAAAATGATAGAAGAAGAAAATGACAAATGTTGAAGGAGATATGAAAAAGTTGGGACACTAATCCACTATTAGTGGAATTGTAAATTGATCCAACTATTTTGGAGAGCAATTTCAAATTATGCCCGAAGAGTTATAAAATATGTATCCCTTGAACTAACAATACTATTAGGTTCCAAAATGATCAAGATAAAGCAAAAGAATCCATACAGGGTCTCTTTACAAGCCCTACACTCATTTAACAATAAAAATTTATTTTTTCGTTTTTCCTTGATGCAGAAATGTTTGTTAATTAGTATTTTTCAAGTACAGAATAACAAAAAATTTTTTTTACAGATACTAAATATTTATTGTATATCTACTGTGTTTAGGACACTGACTTCTACAATAGGATCAGGGAGATAAAAAAAAAAATGAGAGGCCCTTCTTCAAGGAGCTTAAAGTCAAATAGAGATTCTTTGTGGGAAAAATAAAAGATATTTTCTGGCATCATTAGGCTTTAGAGCTCAGTGGGGAACTTAGAGGTCATTCTTTTACATATGAGAATGAGTCCCAAACAAGGAAGAAAGCTTCTTGGCCAAAGACCACAGGCAAAGACATGAGTTAATTAAATCTATGTCCTCTGATTCCCATGTAATTTCCACGATTCTAGACGGCCTCTGAGACTATTCAGAGAGCACTGGCCTAAAGATAGAAAGGCCTTGCTCTAGAGCCAGTACTTTGTCTGAGATTCTACAAGAATCCGCCAGAGGTCAATCTAACCTTCCTCTCCTTCCACACTCCCTCCAGGCTACAGTTACTCCATTCCCTTAACCAGCCCAGGCCTGCCTCTTGACTGTTGTCATTGTTCTAATATATGATATACTAGAGTTTTCCTGTGTATGCAAGATATACCTGGCCACTCTCTCCTGCCCTCAAACTCCTAAAGTCTTTGTTTCCTGCTCAGTAAAATAATGGGATTGACCTGGATCCACTGATCCCTGAAGACTATGTGTGCAAATAAATACAAAGTATTGTAATTTTAAAAATGACTTTGTTTTTATGTCTTTTCCAAATGTACCCCTTCCTCCCCTTCACCCACCTCTTTCTTCCCTAAAGAATCATTTTTTCTTTTTCTTTTTTTAACCATCTCTTGTAACAAAGAGTAAAGGGAGGGAAGGGGAGGGAGAGAAAGAATTCTTTAAAACTAAACAATACATCAACCTAGTCTGACAGTACAGGCAATGTTCCACACACAGTCCCTTTCTTCTTAGGGGCCATTAGACCAGTTTTTTTGGGTTTTTTTATTCCACAATACTTAGCTGAGTTTGTTTCCATTTATAGAGCTGTCATTATAAGTATTGTTTTCTTGGTTCCACTGACTTTTCTAATACAAAGTCATTTTAAGAGAGAAAGTGCTAATAAGTAAGTCCAATCAATTAAGCAAGAGTTAGTTTAACACCTACTGTGTGGAAGGGGGAGGGTGGGAAGGACAGCTAGGTGGTCCAATGGATAGAGTGCCATTTTAGAGTCAGGAAAACACAACTCCTTAAAATCAAATCCAGCCATACTAGCTGTGTGATCCTGATCAAGTCACTTAATCCAATTTGCTTTCATCTGTAAAATGAGCTGGAAAAGGAAATGGCAAATCATCCCATGTTTGCCCAAAAAAAAAAAAAAAAAAAAACACAAAATTTTTTTGAAAAATAAAACATGACTGAAAATGGTTGAACAACAAAATGTGTTAGGTACTGGGAATCTGGAAAAGCCCCAGATAGATTTCAGAAGAAGGATGTGAGTTAGTCAGTAGGCATGTATTAAGCACTTACTATGTGCCAGACACTGTACCAAAAGGCAAAAGATAGTTCTTGTTCTCAAGGAGTTCACAGGTCCGATCAAAAGTACATTCTAAAAATGAAGGAAAATTTATGCAAATATAAATAACTTTAACAAAAGGGAAATGGACTTCAGACATCATCTAGTTCTAACCTTTCATGTGAAAGATAAAGCAAACCAAGGTTAGAGATGGGCTGGCTAAACAGTCAATAGACACTGGTTTAAAGCTAGAAGGGAACACATCTGGTCCAACTTCCTCATTTTAGACCTGAGAAAACTGGCACCTCAATTTGTATAAAGATGCAAGGAGCTGGGATTTAGTGAATGTGGCTAGAGCACTGACCTTGGAGAAGAGCTCAAATTTGGCCCCAGAGACTAATTAGCTGTGTGAGCTTAGTCAAGTCATGTAACTTCTGTTTGCCTCAGTTTCTTCAACTGTAAAATGGGAGTTATGATAGCTCCTGTTTCCCAGGGTTGTTGTGAAACTCCTGAGATAATTTTTTGTGAAATGGTTAGTGTCTAGCACCTACTAGGTGCTATATAAATGGTATCCATCCCTTCTCCTTTTACTCAGTTACCAGTTCACAGGAGGTAGAGCCCCAGAATGAAGCTAAATGCAATCAACTTGTTTGCTATGAGTTGAGGAAGAGAGGAAGAAAAATAGGGCTTAATATAGGGAAGAGAAGTAGTCAAGGTGAGTAAGGTAATTATGGGGAGGGGATTATGGCGACAGGTAAAGGGAAGATTGGAAGAAATCTGATCTATTTCCATTCTTCTGTGTTGGTGTTAGTGGTATATGTCAGCAGTCTGTAACAAACATACATGCCTCTCTGTGTACCATTCATTCAAGTTAACTAACATTTGTTAGCAGCCTACTATGTGCCGATGTCGGTGCATTATGCAAAGAAAATACAAATAATTGCAAAGAGAAAGGCAGACCTTGCCCTCAGGAAGCTTCACTTAACCTCCATTTGCCTCTGTTTCTTCAGTTCTAAAATGAGAATAAAATTAGACCTACCACCTAGGATTGTTGGAGAATAAAATGAGATAATATTTGCAAAGCATTTAGCACAGTGCCTTGCATACAGCCGACACTATATTGTTGTTAAGTCACTTTTCAACCATATCCAACTCTCCATGGCTCCATTTGGTATTTTCTTAGCAGAGATATTTTACCATTTCCTTCTCTGGCTCATTTTACAAATGAGGAAACTGAGGTCAATAGGATTAAATGACTTGCCTAAGGTCACACAACTAGTAGCAGGTACAGGAAAAACTAAGCAATCAGCGGAATGAGATGCATGCATTCCTCGAATTATCCAACAGATAGTAGGCCTCAACTAAGGCAATGCAGAAGGTAAATAAATAGAATGGTAATGGAGTAAATCTGGGTTCAAATTCTCTCTCTGATGTTTATTATCTGGGCAAAGATCGACTAACCTTTCAGTGCTTCAGGCAATTTCCTGGGATTTATCTACTTAATGTCTAATAGTTTACCTTTCTTCTCCAAAGGAGGAAGCTTTTGACAGAGAGCCTTCCCTATTATGAGCGATGAGTGGAGATGCAGAGAACAACAGGAAAAAAATCTCAAAACGACTAATAATACAAATTATCGTTAGTATAGTACTTTCAAGTTTGCAAATCACTCCTTACAATAAGCCTATGAGAGAAGAGGGTGAGTATTATGTCCATTTAGCTTACAGTCTGATGGAGTTAATATGACAAGTGAATCAGCTTGGCATAGTGACCAGAGCAATATAGACTTGGAATTGAGGAGATGATTTCTTAATATTTACTTATTCTCTGACTATGGGCAAGTTTCTCTCTGGTTCGGTTGCTTCAACTGTTGAATTAATATGAGAATTTGGCTTCTGATTTCCCTAAAACTGACTGAGGAAACTTTCTCTACCAACCTTCGTCTGCCAACACTAGTCAGTAACTTCTCTACAATTTATAGTCTTAAGAAAAAGCCTAAACAATTCCAATAGATTTGTGATAGAAAGTGCCATCCACATCCAAAGAAAGAACTATGAAAACTTAATGTAGATCAAAGCATAGTATTTTCAATGTTTTTGTTGTTGTTTGTTTGCTTATTTTTTTTCTCATGTTTTTTTCCCTTTTGATCTGATTTTTCTTGTGCAGAACTGCACATATTTAACCTATATTGTATTGCCTGCTGTCTTGGGGAAGGGGGGAGAGAGAAATTTGGAGCACAAGGTTTTATAAAGGTAAATGTTGAAAACTATCTTTGCGTGTATTTGGAAAAATAAAATACTATTAAAATTTTTAAATCACTAAAAATAAAAAAAAGAAAAAGAAAAAGTTGCCTAGAACTGTGGCCTAAAACTAAAGTAGAAATGGTAGGTGCTAAACTTGATTCAATTAGGCCATATGTAGGCTTAGAAAAACACATTATTAACATTACCTGAGTTCTTTCTTGTGTTTTTATTTTTATTTTTGTTTTTGTTTTTTTTGTTAAATATTTTCCAATTACATTGAGGCAGCAAACAGGAGTGTCCTCAAGCTACCATGGGGCATATTTGATGCCTCTGACATAGAACACTTTAAGGTTAAATGGCTTTCTCAAGGCCACACAGATCTATCTGGCATTTGTAAAAGGGAGAAGATATTTCTCTAAGGGATTGTGAGGCTCTGATGAGATAACCTATGGATAGTACTTTGTAAACCTTAAAATCTATGTAAATATTAGGTATTGTTTAACTAATCTCCAAGGTAATGACATACACTGGAAAGGTCCAGGATAGTTGCCTAGAAAAAGTGTGTTGGGGAGTAAAAGAACTTTTTCAGCTCCAAGGAGAACCAATGCACATTTATGGAGCACCTATCATAGCACTATCTCAGGCCCTCCCTCTGTTCTTTTTCACTTGGGAATCTGATAATCTCCCATGGATTCAAATATCACCTTTAGGAATCTACTTTAGGAATCCAGCCCTAGCCTTAATGTTGATCTCTAGTTTTGCATTTCTAACTCCCTACTAGAGAATTCACATGGGAAATCTTAAACTCCATACATCCCAAACTGGACTCATTATCTCTTCCCCCAAACCCTACATACTTCTAAACTTTTCTATTATTATTGATACCATCCTCCAAATCCCCAAGGCTTGAAACTCAGTTGTCATCCTCAACTTCTCAATGTTTCTGTTCCTTATCCAATCTGTTGTCAAAGTCTGTTGATTTCACTTTTGCGACATCTCTCCAATATCCCCATTTATTTCCTCTGACATTACAACCATCCTAATGCAATCCTCTTATCTCCTCATGGGTGGACTGTTGCAATAGCCTACTTAGATTGGGCTTCAAGCCACTAGTTTCTCCCCATTTCAATCCATCAACTACCAAAGTGATTTTCCTAAAGTTCAGCTCTATGTCACTCCCTGTCCCTTTCCCCTAACCCATTTAATAAATGAGCATTTAATAATTTATTTAATACATTCCAATGGCTCCCTATTACCTCTAGGATCAAATATAAAATTCCTTGATGTTCAAAGCTCTTTATAATCTAGCTTCACCCTCCCACTCCTGCTACCTTTTCAGTGCTCTTAAACCTTATTCTTCAATTCAGTATCACTGACTTCTTTGCTTTCCCTTGAACAAAATATTCCATCTTTTAGCTCTGGTTATTTTCACGGGCTATCCCCTATTCCTGGAAAGTTCTCCCTTTTCATCTCTGCCTCCTGGCTTTCTTCAAGTTCCAGATAAAATCTCACCTTCTATAGGAAACCTTTTCCAAACTCTCTAATTCAATGCTTTCTCTTTGCTGATTATTTATCCTGTAGACTGCTTGTTTGTACATAGTTGTTTGCTAGTTCATAATTGTTTGCATGTCTCTCCTATTAGAAAGTGAGCTTTTGAGGGCAGAGACCATTTTTTGCCTTTCTTTGCTAATGCTAATGTGCTTGGCACATACAGGCCTTTGATAAATGCTCAGTGACTGACCATTAGCATGTGTTAGGGACTACATACCTAAGACTTAGTTGACTAGTCCAAGAATAGCCTAAATGGGTTGGGGGTAGTATGTCAATGCTTCATCTCAGACCCATTATGTAGAGGATTATGACCACCCTCATGAGCAAATGTGTTCCTCCAGGGTAACCACTTCCCTAGTCAGCTGAGAATTTGGGGAATTTACATTTGGTTTGTCTTGGGGACCAGAGGGATGTGTGTATATATGTAAGAGAGAAAGTGAAAGGGAATGGGGGGGGGAGAGACAGAGACAGAGAAAGAGAAATTGAGACATACAGGCAGGCAGAATCAGAGAAAAGGAGAGGAAGAGGAAGAGAGGGAGGGAGAGAGAGAGAGAGAAGGAAAAGGAGAAGGAGAAGGAGAGGGAGAGGGAAAGAGAGAGGGAGAAGGAAAAGGAAAGGGAGAAGAAGGAGAGAGAGAGGGAAAAGGAAAAGGAGAGGGACAGGGACAGGGACAGGAACAGACACAGGGATAAAGAAATTCAGGACTAGGGTTTCTAAGGAATGAAGTGAGCTCTCCTCCCTGACTTGTTTTTTCATTAACTTTTATATCCTGTACATATACCACCTACAGTGGATAGAATATGGGCCTGGAATTCTTAAGCCCAAAGTCAACCTCAAATACTAGCAATATGAGCCTGGACAAGTAACTTTACCACTATTACTTGTGGTAAATGAGGATTAGAAAGTATCTGCCTACCAGGACTGTGAGGATGAAATAGATTATATGTGTAAAGTGCTTTGGGAACTTTAAAGTGCTTTATAAAAGTTACTATTATTATTATACTTACCTGAGGTCAATGGGGAGCAAGCATCATAGTTAGACAACGGATACAGAGAAACATGGAAAGATCTATGTGAACTGGTGGAGAATAAAGAAAGCAGAGATAAGAAAACAAGATACAAAAAGCTACAAAAATGGAAGTGGGAAGAACAACCACACACCAAAAACTCAAGAGCAAATATCACAAAAATTTAGAAGCTGAGCCTGACTTGAGTGAAGAGATATGAGAGGACACCCCAACCCATCCCTTTGTGGAGGGAGGAAGTTCACAGGTGTAACACATTTCAATGTGTTGACCAGTTGTGCTGGGTTTTTTCTTCCCTTTTTCTTTTCTTTGACTTTAAAAATACTCCCTCCCACAATATAGAATGACTCTCTGAAAAGGGCAGAGAAAAAAGGAATACTGGAAATAACTATGATAATGCAAAAAAGAGAAGATATTAATAAAAAAAACAATTTAAAAAATCACATCTAGACTTGGTTAGAGCTGTAAAAACTCAACTTCTAATGTAGACTTCATCCTTTTCTAGCTGGAAGACACTGAATTTGAGTTCAAATCCTATGTTACTTTCTGAATTTGTATGACTTTAGTCTCTCTAGAGGACAACTAGGTGGTATAGTGAATAGAGCAAAGGGTTTGAAATTGGGAAATCCTGAGTTCAAATCCAGCCCCAGACACTTATTAGTTTTGTGACTAAGTCATTTAACTCTGCTTGCCCCAATTTCCTTATCTGTAAAATGAGCTGGAGGAGGAAATGGCAAACCGATTCAATATCTTTGCCAAGAAAATCACAAATAGGGGGATGAATAGTCCAACGTAAGTTAACAATAATCTCTGTAGATAACATTTTTCACATCTATAAAAAGGGGATGGGGCAGGAATGGTTTTTAAACTAGACAAACTATATAGGTTCTTTTCAACTCTATATCCTATGAGTCTATGATAAGACCAACTTGCCTTGGCTTGATTTAAGTGCATATGTGTACCCAAAGTAGATTCCTGCTGTATCTAAAGTATTACAAAGAGTGGGCAGTTAATTCCTTCTATTTTGACCTTTGTGGGACTGGATGCTGACATGGAAAATGATTATTGTAGCTTCACAAGAACTATAAGGTTGACTCAGATTTTTCTGTATTTCCTCATCTCATGATCTCTGTCATCTTCTCTATTCTTAAGGCATTGAGGTGGGTTAGAGCATGGAACTGGAGTCATGAAGACCTCAGTTCAAATTCAGCCTCAGATACTAACTGTGTAAACTTGGGTAAGTTGTTTACCTCAGTTTCTTCATCTGTAAAATGGGGAAAATAATAGCACCTGCCTCCCACAGTTGCTGTGAAAATCAAATGAGATCCTATTTGTAAAAGTGTTTAGAACAGTACCTGACACATAATAGATATTTAATAGTGCTATTTCCCCTTCCCTTTCCCTTGCATCTCAATATTCCCCTTCTTTTCTGCCCCCTAACTTTCTATTCTACACAGGACCCTTTTCCTGTGCTTACTGACTTTCTTTTCTCCAACAATCAGGATCTTTGGTGGCAAAACCATGAACTTTTGGTGGAATAGCAGCCCGTCTCCAGAGGGACAGACTTCAGTCTGAAGGTTTAGGGAGCTATGACAAAACTGTTCCATATCTAAACCAGGATTATAAAGAGATTAAGGCCCATTGCCTGCAGAATGGGCAGTTATTCACAGACCCATACTTCCCTGCTGGTCCAGGAGTGCTTGGTTATGAGAATTTGGGGCCCTACTCAGATAAAACTCAAGACATTGAATGGAAGAAGCCTCAGGTGAGCCATAGTTCTATTCTTGGCATTTCTCCGGCTCCCTGTACTTATGAAAACCTCTGGTCCTATCAGCTCAGTTCCACTCCTTGATCTCTCTCCTTGGCCAGACTAACTATACCCTCAGTATGATCCTCCTCTCTCCTGTTTTGTCCTCTCCCTTCCTATAAAAATCCACAGATTTTTCCCATGAATTTCCAAAAGTTTTGTAGGATTATCTTAGAGCCTTGCCCTACCGTTTGTCTTTAGTTTGAATTCATCAGGCACGTTGAGGAAAATCTGTCAATCCCCTGGGTAGGGAAGGAGGGAGTCCTGGGATGTGTACATAAGGGGTAGGAAGTTAGGTGAAGAAGGTATCTCAGAACAGGCAGTAGGGATGGCTTTGACTGAATCACCCTCCACTCTACCTGCCTCCTGCCATTGGAGTCAGATGTCATAGAAGGGCAGGGAGTAAGAGTCCACATTCTTCTCATTCCCATACTCATAAAAAACTCCTGAAACTTTGCTAAAGTTGTAATTGTTTCTAGTGATTTGTAGTTGATTCTTTATACTATCATATTATCCGCAGAGTAATAATTTTGTTTCCTCATTACCTATTCTAATTCCTTCAATTTATTTTTCTTCTCTTATTGCTGAGACTAATTTCTAGTACAATATTAAATAATAGTGGTTTCACTCCTGACCTTATTAAGAATGCTTCTAATTTTTCCCCATTACATATAACATTTGCTGATGATTTTAAATAGATGCTACTTAACTTTTTTTTTTTTTTTTTTTTTTTTTTTTTTTTTTTTTTTTTT
>JAJPUD010004092.1:39359-63081 GCA_023553655.1 Myrmecobius fasciatus
TTTTTTGCTTTTTGCTGAGGCAATTGGGGTTAAGTGACTTGCCCAGGATCACACAGCTAGGGAATGTTAAGTGTCTGAGATCAAATTTGAACTCAGGTCCTCCTGATTTCAGGGCTGGTGCTCTATCCACTGCGCCACCTAGCTGCCCCTGCTACTTAACATTTTAAGGAAAACTCCATTTATTCCTATGCTCTCTAGTGTTTTTAATAGGAATGAATCTTGTATTTTGTCAAATGCTTTTTCTGCATCAACTGACATTTGATTTAGGATTATTGATCTAGAACTGGAAAAGGGATTTCTGTCCCTTGGCAAGGAAGGGTGGCTTAGCAAACTAAACTTTAGCAAAGTTTCAGGATATAAAATAGACCTAATAAATCATCGGCATTTCTATATGTTACCCACAAAGTCCAGCAACAAACGATAGAAAGGGAAATCCCATTAAAAATATCTGTAAAGGAAAAAAACATGATATATTAATATAATGGAATATTATTAGACCATAAAAATGATGAATATGAATAATTCATGGGAAAACATTAATGTGAAATAAAGTAAGCAAAAACAGAAAAGCAATATATACTACCATGACTACAATAGTATGAAGGGAATGGAATAAATATTTATATAGCATATACTATATGTCAGCATTGTTCAAAGCTCTTTACTTATATTATCTCATTTTATCCTCACAAAAACCCTATTTTCAGATGTGAAAACTGAGGCAGACAAAAGGAATGGACTTGTCCAGGGCCACACAGTCATTATGTGTGTGAGACTGGATTTGAACTCAGGTCTTTCTAACTCCAGAACCAGAATTCTATCTATTGTACCAGAATGCAGATATTTTGTAAATTATAAGGACCAATCATAGCCCTAGTAAAGAGATGAGGAAATGAAAGGAGGCAAGGAGAACAATGTATTCAGAGTATTGCAGACATCATTTTCTTTCTTACAAGGAAAGGTTCATGAGGAATTGGAGGGGATGGAAGACGGGTACAGAAGTATAAAGAGGAAAAAATATACATAAATGACTGTGATGTAAAAATATATGATGTCAATAAAACTTTTTAAATGGAAAAAAAAATCTGTAAATAATATATTTGGAAGTCTACCTGCCGAGACAAACCCAGGAACTATGTGAACACAATTAAAGCTCCTAGCTGGGCTGTTTCAAGAGGAGCTGACCCTCAGATAAATCTCAGTAGAAAGATGTGCAGAAATCTGCCTTGCTAGCTTTTATCCTCCTCAATGTTTCCAGGTGCCTAGCTGGAATTCTGGTAAATCTGACCCAAGAATCCATTTGTGTGGATGAAGTGGATTTTTCCTGGTATTCCTGCAGTGTAGGCACCTTAGTCAGGTGAGAAAGGATGTGAATTCTGCTACCATGAAGACTGGGTTAAAAGGGCCCAGAGGTAGGGGAGTGAGAGCTATGCCTGCCTATTTTTTTCTCTTGCCAGGGGACTGACTGCTGGCTCCTGACTGCCTTGGATTTCCTCAGCCTCCGGGAAAAGCTGCTCTGCCAAGTAGTGTCCCCAGGGCAACTCTTCAGAGAGGATATGCAGGCATTTTCCACTTTGGGTAATGTCAGTTGTATATCACAGAAGATAGAGATCTACTCCTCAGGTCCAGTAGAGCAAGGCTAAAGGACTAGTTAAAGTCTTGACTATGATACAGACCAGCTGTGTGACCCTTGTTAAGTCCTGTGCCTCAGACCGTCAGTTGCTGATTTTCATTAGTGGAGGGTTTTCACACTGGGCGCTCTCTATGACAATGAATCATAACTAGTCCTAAAACAAAGTATATATACATGGGAAGGAGGCTCAGGGAAGAGAGGATGTCAAGAAGATTTAAGTTTGAGTCTTTCCCTTGACATACTATGACCCTCCATTAGTCAATCAACAAATATTTAATAATATGTTCCAGGGATGGGGCAGCTAGGTGGATAGTGGATAGCGCACCAGCCCTGAAGTCAGGAAGATCTGAGTTCAAATCTGGGCTCAGACACGTAACATTCCCTAGCTGTGTGACCCTGGGCAAGTCACTTAACCCTAGGAAAAAAAAATGTTCCAGGACTATGCTGGGTCCCAGGGATACAAAAACAAAGAATAAAACAATCCCTTTCTCATAATGAACTTATATTCTTTTTTTTTAAATTAAAAGCTTTTTATTTACAAAACATATGAGTGATTTTTCTACATTGACCTTTGCAAAAACTTATTTTTCCCAACCTTTTCCCCTTTTTCCCCCCACCCCCCACCCCTAGATGACAGGTAATCTAATACATGCTAAATAGGACAAATTACATGACAAATACAATACATGTATACATATCTATACAGTTATCTTACTGCACAAGAAACATCAGATCTAGAAAGAGAAGAAGAAAAAAACAACCTAAGAAGGAAAACAAAATGCATGGAAATATTCACAGAAAGCGTTAAAATGATGTGTTGTGGTCCGTACTCAGTTCCCACAGGCCTCTCTCTGGATGTATATGACTATCTTCATTGCTGAACAATAGGAACTGGTTTGAATCACATCATTGTTGAAGAGAACCATATCCATAGAATTGATGGTCTTATAGTCTTGTTGCTGTGTATAATGTTGGAGAATGGCTTGAATTCTTATATATTTGAGTCAATTCTCAATATATTTTAGAAATGAGGCCTTTATCAGAACCTTTGGATGTAAAAATATTTTCCCAGTTTACTGCTACCCTTCTAATCTTGTCTGCATTCATTTTGTTTGTACAAAAACTTTTTAACTTGATATAGCCAAACTTATCTATTTTGTGATTAATGATGACCTCTAGTTCTTCTTTGGTCACAAATTCCTTCCCCCTCCACAGGTCTGAGAGGTAAATCATCCTACATTGTTCTAATTTGTTTATAATATCATTCTTTATGCCTAGATCATGAATCCATTTTGACCTTATCTTGGTATATAGTGTTAGGTGTGGGTCAATGCCTAATTTCTTCCATACTAGTTTCCAATTATCCCAGCAGTTTTTGTCAAATAGTGAGTTTTTATCCCAAAAACTAGGGTCTTTGGGTTTATCAAACACTAGATTACTATTGTCATTGAGTATTTTGTCCTGTGAACCTAACCTATTCCACTGATCCACTACTCTATTTCTTATCCAGTACCAAATGGTTTTGGTGACCACTGCTTTATAATATAGTTTTAGATCTGGTACAGCTAGGCCACCCTCATTTGCATTTTTTTTTTCATTAATTCCCTTGAAATTCTTGACCTTTTGTTTTTCCAGATGAATTTTGTTGTTATTTTTTCTAGGTCAGTTAAATCATCTCTTGGGAGTTTGGTTGGTATAGCACTAAATAAATAGATTAGTTTAGGTAGTATTGCCATCTTTATTATATTTGCTCGACCTATCCAAGAGCACTTGATGTTTTTCCAGTTGTTTAGATCTGACTTTATTTGTGTGGAGAGTTTTGTAGTTTTGCTCATATAGATCCTGACTTTACCTTGGCAGATATATTCCCAAATATTTTATACTATCGATAGTTATTTTGAATGGAATTTCTCTTTGTATCTTTTGCTGTTGCATTTTGTTGGTGATGTATAAAAATGCTGATGATTTATATGGATTTATTCTGTATCCTGCAACTTTGCTAAAGTTGTGGATTAATTCTAATAGTTTTTTAGTTGATTCTCTAGGGTTCTCTAAGTAGACCATCATATCATCTGCAAAGAGTGATAATTTGGTTTCCTCATGACCTACTCTAATTCCTTTAATCTCTTTTTCTTGTCTTATTGACAAGGCTAGCATTTCTAATACAATATTGAATACTAATGGTGATAGTGGGCAACCTTGTTTCACCCCTGATCTTATTGGGAATGGTTCCAGTTTGTCACCATTCCATATGATGCTAGCTGATGGTATTAAATAGATGCTAGTGACTATTTTAAGGAAAAGTCCATTAATTCCTATACTCTCTAATGTTTTTAATAGGAATGGATATTGGATTTTATCAAATGCTTTTTCTGCATCTATTGAGATTATCATATGTTTTTTGTTAATTTGGTTATTAATATAGTCAATTATGTTAATAGTTTTCCTAATATTGAACCATCCCTGCATTCCTGGTATAAATCCTACTTGGTCATGGTATATTATTCTGGGAATGATTTTCTGTAATCTCTTTGCTAATATTTTATTTAAGATTTTTGCATCAATATTCATTAAGGAGATTGGTCTATAATTTTCTTTCTCTGTTTTTGTTTTACCTGGTTTAGGTATCAGTACCATGTCTGTATCATAAAAGGAGTTTGGTAGGAGTCCTTCATTCCCTATTTTTTCAAATAGTTTATATAATATTGGAGTTAATTGTTCTTTAAATGTTTGGTAGAATTCACATGTAAATCCATCTGGTCCTGGGGATTTTTTCTTAGGGAGTTGATTAATGACTTGTTCTATTTCTTTTTCTAAAATGGGACTATTTAAGTAATTTATTTCCTCTTCTGTTAATCTGGGCAATCTATATTTTTGTAGATATTCCTCCATTTCACTTAGGTTATCAAATTTATTGGCATACAGTTGGGCAAAGTAACTCCTGATTATTGCTCTAATTTCCTCTTCATTGGTGGAAAGTTCTCCCTTTTCATTTTTGAGACTAACAATTTGATTTTCCTCTTTCCTTTTTCTAATTAAATTAACTAGAGGTTTATCTATTTTGTTGGTTTTTTCATAAAACCAACTTTTAGTTTTATTTATTAATTCAATAGTTTTTTTTACTTTCAATTTTACTAATCTTTTCTTTTATTTTTAGGATTTCAAGTTTGGTATTTGATTGGGGGTTTTTAATTTGTTCTTTCTCTAGCTTTTTTAGTTGCAAGCCCAATTCATTGATTTTCTCTGTCTCTATTTTATGCAAATAAGCATCTAGAGATATAAAATTTCCCCTTATTACCGCTTTAGCTGTATCGCATAAATTTTGGTATGTTGCCTCCTTATTGTCATTCTCTTGGATGAAAGTAGTAATTGTGTCTGTAATTTGCTGTTTCACCCATTCATCCTTTAGGATAAAATTATTTTGTTTCCAATTGGTTTTTGGTCTATTTTCTCCTGGCCTTATATTGCATGTGATTTTTATTCCATCATGATCTGAAAAAAATACATTTATTATTTCTGCCTTCCTGCATTTGATTTTGAAGTTTTTGTGTCCTAACACATGGTCAATTTTTGTATAAGTTCCTTGGACTGCTGAGAAAAAAGTAAACTCCTTTCTGTCTCCATTTAATTTCCTCCAAAGATCTATCATACCTAACTTTTCTAACATTTTGTTTACCTCCTTAACTTCTTTCTTATTTATTTTGTGGTTTGATTTATCAAGTTCTGAGAGAGGGAGGTGGAGATCCCCCACTATTATAGTTTTGCTGTCTATTTCTTCTTGCATCTCTCTGAACTTTTCCTCTAGGAATTTCCATGCTATACCACTTGGTGCATATATGTTTAGTATTGATATTGCTTCATTATCTATGGTACCCTTTAGGAAGATATAATTTCCTTCTTTGTCTCTTTTAATTAAGTCTGTCTTTGCTTTTACTTGGTCTGAGATCAGGATTGCTACCCCTGCTTTTTTTTGTTCACCTGAAGCATAATAGATTCTGCTCCAGCCTTTTACCTTCATCCTGTATGTATCTCTATGTTTTAGATGTGTTTCTTGTATACAACATATTGTTGGATTCTGGTTTTTAATCCAGTCTGCTATCTGCTTCTGCTTTAAGGGAGAGTTCATTCCATTCACATTCACAGTTAAAATAACTAATTCTGTATTTCCTGCCATCTTATTTACCCTAGCTTATGCTTTTCTCTTTCTTATCCCCTTTCCCTCCTTCCTACTATTTTGCTTTTGATAACCACTTCCCTCAAACAATCCTTCCCCTTTAGAGCCCCACCCACCCTCTTTTTCCCCCTTTTCCTCTTGTTTCCTTATAAGTACGTCTATTATTCCCTCAGAGCCAAATCTGATGAGATGGAGATCAACCCAATTCTCATTCTCCTCCCTTTTTTTCCCCTCAATCATTATAGGTTTTCTTTGCCTCTACATGTGATGTAATTTCCCTTCTGTTACCTCCTTTTCCTCTTCTTCCAGTGTTATCCCTTTTCTACCTCTAATTTCTTTTTCAGTTTATCATATCATAATAATCATAAAATAACAATAATCATATCATAATATTCATAAAATCACAGTAATCATATCATAATCATAATGTAATAATAGATTCATAAAATCAACCCTCAATCTATAAGTATCTATAACATAAATATAATTCTCAAGAGTTTTTTTTTTTCTTGTTACCTTTTTATGTTTCTCTTGTGTTCTGTGTTTGTAGATCAAATTTTTTGTTCAGTTCTGGTCTTTTCAGTAGAGATAGGTGAAATTCTCCTATATCATTGAATGACCATCTTCTTCCCTGGAAGATAATGCTCATTCTAGCTGGGTAATTTATTCTTGGCTGTAATCCAAGTTCTTTTGCCCTTCGGAATATCTGATTCCAGGCCCTTCCATCCTTCAAAGTAGAAGCTGCTAGGTCCTGTGTGATCCTAATTGTGGCTCCCCGATATTTAAATTGTTTCTTTCTGGTTTCTCGTAATATCTTTTCCTTGGTATGATAGTTCTGGAATTTAGCCACGATATTTCTGGGGGACTTAATTTTGGGGTTTCTTTCAGGAGGTGATCAGTGGATTGTTTCAAGGAGTATTTTGCCTTCTGGGTCTAAAATATCAGGGCAGTTTTCTTTTATGATTTCCTGGAAGATAGTGTCTAGGTTCTTTTTTTCATCATGGCTTTCAGGAAGCCCTATAATCCTTAGATTGTCTCTCCTAGATCTATTTTCTAGGTCAGTTGTTTTTCCTAGGAGATATTTCATGTTTTTCTCTATCTTTTCATTTTTTTGTTTTTGTTTGACTGATTCTTGAAGTCTTGATGAGTCATTCATTTCCAATTGTTCGATTCTAATTTTTAATGTCTTATTTTCTTCAGTTACTCTTTTTAGTTCCTTTTGCAATTGATCAATTACATTTTTCTGTTCACTGCATTCTTTTTCCATTTTTTTCTATTTTATTTTGCAGTGATCTCATTTCATTTCCCCAGGTTTCTTCTAACTCTCTTTTAAGATTTTTTATGCAATCTTCAAAGAAAGCCTTGTGACATGGAGACCAGTTTATGTCTCTCTTTGGGGCTTTTTCTGGAGTTGCTTTACCTTTAGGGGCCTCAGGATTTGAGGTCTGTTCTTCCCTCTCTCCATAAAAGTTGTCTATGGTGAGAGCTCTTTTTGGTTTTTTATTCATTTTTTTTTTAAAGGTGTGAGGTCTGTTTAAGGCAAAGGTGGGACAGCTGCTTTAATTTGCCCTGGGGCAGTTCTGCTGATTGAATTATTTCTGGTGCTGATCAGTCCTACTGATTGATCGCTCTAGGGTGCTGTCTAATGGCAGCTAGGTCCAATGCTCATCAGGGGTTCAGGGGTTCACAATCTACCCCCCCACAAAAGGCAGACCCTCCAAACCACCTGCTCACAATCAGGACAGATTGGCCCAAGAGGCCTGCAGAAGACTCCCAGGTGTGTGAAAAGCACAATGCTCCCACTCCTGTTCCAACTCCTGTGACGACTCCTGTTCCAGCTCCCTGTCTTGGTCTCCCTGTGCTGCAGTCTGGGTTCAGCAGACCACCCCCCTGCCCAATTAAAACAGACCTGTTTTGAGGTTCTTCCAGAGTATCTTCTTCTAGAATCGTGTTGTCCTCCAGATATTGTGGATTTTTTTGCTTCAAAATCAGTCTAGAGGCTTCATATGTTGTTGGTTTGAGGGAAGGTTAGAGGAGGTTACAGAGACTCCTGTCTGATCTCCACCAACTTGGCTCCACCCCCGGAAGTCCCTGAACTTATATTCTAGTGGAAGACAAGTGTGCATACCCCTTCAAACACATGCACCCACACAGAGTAGTTAAATTCAAGGTAGTTTGGAAAGAAGATGCACAAATCTGGAGGCGTCAGGAAAAAGTTTCACCCTCTTGGTGCCTAGGCTGAGACTTGAGGGTGAAAGGGATTTGGAGAGCTAGACTATGGACAAATCTCTGGGTATTGTCTCTCCCAGGCCACTGGGACTGGTTAAGAAGAGAACTTTCATATGGAAAATTAACAATCTAGACTGGGGGAAAAAAAAAATATATATATATATATATATATTTGTGTATGTGTGTGTGTGTGTATATGTGTGTATGTATAAATATGTATTCTTACATGTGTGTGTATTTGTGTACATACATTTTCTATATAATATGTTATATATAATATTTATATATCTATACACACATATAAAATTTGCACTTTCAGGGCTTCCTCCCCTTAAGACTTCTTAGATATCTTACCATAGTACGGATAAGACCTATCCTCTGAAAACTCTCTATATTAACTGAACTTGGGCTAAGCAGGAGATCTGGAAAGAGGGAGGTAACTATGTATTTGTCATCAGAGGACCAGTATCTGAGTTAGAGAAACTCCATCCATAATCTAGTTGCAGGATAATGCATTTTTCAGCCAACCCATTTTTAAGACCATCTACTAAATCAGAGAGGTATTTCATTTTTCATTGGTAAAGAGAACAGGAACTGAATAGAATTCTTCTTTCTTTTTTGTAGCTCCATTGGACTAAGCTTTATTATTATTATTATTAATTATATTATTTTGCTGAGACTACAATAGTGTCCATATCTCTTTTTACCGTTTCATTAATAGGAGTTTGATGTCACACAAGTCTGAAAGAGAAATGGCAAAGGGCCAGATATTCCCTATGGACTTTTCTAAAGGATGAAGTCATTTTATGAGTGGGTTGAGGAGGAGATGGGGCAGGAGTTTTCCTTCAGAAGTTTCATTTAAGCCTCGTAGTACCAAGAGGGCTTGACTTTTTCCCATCCTGTCTACTTCTAGAAGAAGGATGGACAAAGCAGATAGTAATGTCTTGCCACAGAGAGGGTCTTCCTATGGTCTCTCTTAAGGAAAAGTAGGGGTTTTCAACCAGATTGAGTGAGGAAAGCTTCTTCTGGGTCCAGTAGTAACCATAAAGGCTTTGGTTCCCATTTTCATCCCCCACAACCTCCCTTTCCTCCAGAAAAACTGGGGGAGGGAATAGGTGATCTTATATGGCACCTGACCCACTACCAGTGGTGGCCAAACCACTTCAGAATTTCTGAAACGTTATTGTCTGTTAGAAGGTGTAAGGAACTCAAGCAGATTGTTTCTTTAACTCAACTGCTTGAACTCAAACACAAGTTTCTTCCAGAATCATTATTCATTGTGGTCCCGGGGGGGAGAAAACTGGGGCAAGTTTCTGGGATAAAGAGGTTGACATCCACATTTCTGACTCTTCGCAATTTTGGTCTAGGAAAAATTGGAAGAATGGGGTCGTTTAAATACTGTCTTGGAGCCTTGAATTTATTTGGGGAGAAGAAATCTAACAAAGGAAAAATATTCAAGACAATACATGCCCCAAGGACATTTGTGCTATGTCAACTGAACTGTCTAGGATTTCAGAAAGAACAGAGAGACCTGACTTCAGGCAGGGAAGAGAGAAAAGGCTCCCCTTGTTTTGTTCTCCCTCTGGGCAATTTAAACGTCTGGCTGTCTTGAATCTGACAGACTGCCAGAGAAAAAGAGACAAGGTCAATGACCTTAGAAAAAACATGGAAGAGATACCATCAAAGCCACCTCCTCAGCTTGCTGCCAGTTCTACTGAGATGCAGAACCCATGGATGGATGGATGGATGGATGGATGGATGGATGGAGAGAGGGAGGGAGGGAGGAAGGGATGGATGGAGGTGGGAAGTGCCTGAGCAATCAGGGCTAGACCAAGTCACCAAAGTCAATATCTCGAAGGTGTAGGAACAAAGGACAGTTACATGGATGAATTAATCATTAATTTATAAAATTATGAAATGAGGCAGGCACATCTGGATCTTTGAGTACTTTGGAAAAGACCATGATGTTATCAGGGAATGGGGCTGCAATCACATTTAATGAGGCACAGAGAGTGTGGGGGAAAATGGGGGTACAGAGACAAACAGCATGGGGACAGGGAATGGGGGGATGAAAAAAGGTAGGCAATGTGAGATAAGAGAATGGGAAGAAAATGAATCACTTAAGTAACTATGCATTGGAGTTGGAGTCCTTGAGCACGAAGATAGAAATGTTCTGGAGACAGGAGTTTTAGGTCTCATTTTTGTGGAGTTTGGGACAAGGGAAACAGACTAAATCTTATTGTGCCACCAGTTCATTAATAAATACAAATCATTTCAAAGTTGTCAGTAAGATTTTAAAGTTAAACATGTCCACATCATTTCAAAGTGATTAGCATCATTTGATGATCTGCTGGTCTTTACTGTGGAGGTCTGGAATTTATCTGAGATTCACATAATATAGAACAAAAGCCTAGATGGCTTCCCCTGATTCAGCACATAATACCACAATGTGATTTTTGGTTAATATATAATTCAATTTGTAAATTATGCCTCTTTGATCTTTTTTACGGTTTGTATATGACTTCCAGATTCCTATTTCTTTATTTCTTGCTGGCTTTATACTGACTACCTTCAAATATACTAGAAGGTTAGGGTGGGCAGAGGACAGTTGAGAGGGGTTGGGAGGATGTGGAGTAGGGGTCAGGGGAACAAGAGCAAGATGCAGTTTTAACACAATGAGTTAAAGCAGGCAGTTCCCAGAAATCCTGGGGAGCTATGGTGGTCCTGAAGAGCCCAAGAACCTGGCTGGCCCTGAGAGATATTCCAATGACCAAACTCATGCATCCTTAAAATACAGGAAAAGAACTTAGAGGCTAAGGATCATCTATTCTAGGAATTCTTAATCAGGGGTTCATGAATTTGTTTTATCAATGTTTTATAGCTATATAACTATAACAATTGATTTCTTTTGTAATCCTATGCATTTCTTCTTCTCCTCTTTCTACTATTTCTTCCCCTCCTACTTCTTCTTTTTCTACTACTACTACTACTTCCTCTACTATTTCTATTTCTTCTTTTATTAGTACTAGTATTCCTCCTTTTTTTCTTTTTCTTTTACTACTACTACTACTACTACTACTACTACTACTACTACTACTACTACCATCACTACTACTTCTACTACTACTACTACTTCCTCTTCTTCTACAACTACTATTACTTACTCTTCTACAACTATTACTTCCTCTTCTACTACTATTACTACTACTTTTTCTATTATTACAACTATTTGTACTACTATTCCTTCTCCTTCTTCTCCTTGTCCTTCTTCTTCTTTGCAATTGGAGTTAAATGGTTTGCCCAGGGTTACACTAGTAAGTGTTTGAAGCCAAACTTGAACTCAGGTCTTCCTAATTCAAGAGCCAGTGTTCTATCCACTGTGCCACTTATCCCTATGTGCCTCCATCCTATGCATAAATATATTATTCTGAGAAAGAATCCACATGCTTCACCAAACTGTCAAAGGAGTCCATGACACACAAAAGGCTTTAATGATCTAATTCTATAATCCATGGAAATAATTCCATGATCTAATCTGACCCTCTCTCTTTACAAATAAGAAAACTGAAATCTAATCATTTGCCCAAGGACATATATTGAATTAGTGAAGGAGTTGGGACTAATACTCTGATTGCCAGGGGGTTGGTAGGGTGGTCAACAAAGGTGACATTAAAGTTAGCTGAATAGAAATCCACCACCAGGAGGACCTTGATTATAGACTTTTAGGCAGGCAGAGATTTAGGTCCCATGACTGATACCCATTTCTGTGCCCACCGATCTGGCAGTTTGAGGAGTGTTTAGATGTGGTGGTAGATGATCTCCTGCCTATGAAAAATAACTGTCTGAATTTTCAAATGAAGAAATTAAAACTATTTCCACATGAAAAGTTGCTCCAAATCACTATTGATCAGAGAAATGCAAATTAAGACAACTCTGAGGTACCACTACACACCTGTCAGATTGGCTAAAATGACAGGAAAAGATAACGATGAATGTTGGAGGGGATGTGGGAAAACTGGGACACTAATACATTGTTGGTGGAACTGTGAATGGATCCAACCATTCTGGAGAGCAATTTGGAACCACGCTCAAAGAGTTATCAAACTGTGCATACCCTTTGACCCAGCAGTGTTTCTATTGGGCTTATATCCCAAAGAGATCTTAAAGGAGGGAAAGGGACCCACATCTGCAAGAATGTTTGTGGCAGCCCTTTTTGTAGTGGCAAGAAACTGGAAACTGAAGGGATGCCCATCAATTGGAGAATGGCTGAATAAATGATGGTATATGAATATTATGGAATATTATTGTTCTGTAAGAAATGACCAGCAGGATGATTTCAGAGAAGCCTGGAGAGACTTGTATGAACTGATGCTGAGTAAAATCAGCAGAACCAGGAGAACATTATACACGGCAACAAGAAGACTATATGATGATCAATTCTGATGGACATGACTCTCTTCAACAAAGAACTGTCTCAAACCACTTCCAATTGTTCAGTGAAGAAAGCCATATACACCCAGAGAGAGGGATGGGAAATGTGGACCACAACATAACATTTTCATGCTCTCTATTGATGTTTGCCTGCATTGTGTTTCTTTCTCTGATTTTTTTTTCTTGTAGATACGATTTTTCTTGTACAACAATGATAAGTGTATAAATATGTATACACATATTAGATTTGTCATATATTTTAATATAATTAACATGTATTAGACTTCCTGCCATCTAGGAGAGGAGATGGGGGGAAGGAGAAAAAATCTGGAACAAAAGGCTTTGCAAGGATCAATGATGAAAAATTACCCATGCATATGTTTTGCAAATACAAAGCTTTAATAAAAATTTAAAAAAAGAAAAATAATTTGTTAATTTCTATCTAATTTGTGGGTAACAGGACTTATCTCACTTCCGGAGGCATCTTCATAACTGGTCACCAAGAATAGTCAAGCCAGAGGAATGTAGATCATAGGGGTTCTTTATTCAGCCCACATTGCCTCATGGTGTTTTGCCACGTGCCTGCCTTTTTCCTGGTCACCAAGGCTTATTATCTTTTCTCCACTCCTAGCCTTGCCTCCTAGGCCTGCCTCTGGCCTAGTCCCTCCTCCTTGTCTTGCCTCTCCTCATCTTCTGACCCCTCCTCTTTTCCTTCCCTCATTCGGAGGTCAAGTTCTTTGTCCATAAGCCCACACCCATCATCAGCAATAAGCTTTTAAGGTGTGGTTCAAGAGACCACTTAAACGGCCAGTCATTATAATGAAATCATTAATAGCAATCTCCCACACGCCTAGGGGTCTTATGTTTCTCTAGGGAATCAAACCACACCCTTTGATATTCCCAATTTCTTTTAGGGGTCCCCCAACAATAATTGTCTGGTGTTGGTGCATTCAGCCTGAGAGGAGCAAATTCTGGAGCGCTATGCTGGAGAAGGCCTATGCTAAGTGAGTCTTCAGTTTGGGGGACCCTCAACAATACATTGCTCCCCTAGCTCTCTCACTTCCTCCAGTCACCCACCTTTTGCTGTTTCTTTGGTACTCAGGCCCCAGATCTTCCACTGGAGTATATCTGGTTCTTCAAACTTCCAAACTGTCCCCTCCAAATCCATAGGCTGAATGGCTCATATGAAGCACTTGTACCTCATCTGAGGGCTTTGAGGACTTTACAGGGCGTGTGGCTGAAATAAATGACCTCAAAAGACCTTCCCAAACCTGCTTACCATCATTCAGAAGGCCTTACAGCAAGGCTCTCTAGTTGGATGTAGTATTGAGGTAAGGGATTCTCTCCACCTTGGAGGCTACCCAACTGATGCCAATACTGATTAACTTGAATAAACATTTAAGTTTTTCTTTAATTAATGAAATCCTGCCTTCATTCTCTCTTACTTTCCCCATCCATTGAAAAAGAAAAAATACAACCTTTATAATAAATATACATTGTCAAGCAAAACATATTTCTGCATTGATTATGTCCAAAAAATAAATCCCTATTATGTACTCTGAGTCCATCACCTTTTTGCCAGGAAGGGTGTGGATAACATGCTTAACTAGGAGTCCTCTGGAATCATAGCTGGTCGTTGCATTAATCAAAGTTTTTAAGTCCTTCAAAGTTGAACAAGAAGTTTTTAAACACTTTAAAAGGTGGATTGTTCATGGTAGACCAAGCTAATATAAATACCTTATAGATGCAGGGTACTGTGCTGGTCTTCGTCCTAGAGGACCATGTCCTTCTTGTTGACTTCTGGAATGTATGTTCAGTATAAAGAGAAAGACATAGGGGTCTGCAGTCACTGGGGACAGGGTCAGATCAAGAGTACACTTTTCACAGATCCCTTCTTCACCCAGGGCGTGAAGTCCCAAACCCTAACAGTACACCCTTATGGGGACAAGTGCCAACTGGTATTATGCAGTTCTGGGTTAGGAATCCAGGATGGACTAAGAAGGAGACCTGAGCAAGGGGAAGATATTTCTGGGTAAGCAGGCCCTGGGCCGTGTACTGAATGTGTTTTTAAAAAATGAGGCTCCAGAGAAAATAGTAGCAGGATAGTTCAGACCCTAGGAACAGAGCCAGATCTCACTTCCAGCATTTAGCCTAGCCTGCAAAGAAATAATCAGAGCAGGAATCCCAGGCCAAAGGGGAGCCTGCAACTCTATTACTTTGAACCAACAGAGCTTTTCAGCTGGCTGAAAGGGCTGAGGTCCAGCAGAAGTCTACTATTACTCAGACTAAAACCCAGGTCAGGAATTTGCAGAGTTCAGACCAGGAGGGCAGCAAACAAACTTTTCCCTGGATTAGTCTGTTTTGGGAGCACTGAAAACGTGCAGGTCCCCAACCTGTCCTGAATCTAAAAATAACAGAGTACTGAAAGTGAAGAAAGCATCAGCAAGACCAATCTAGAACTTCTCTGTAGAAGTACCACAGATCCCAGTCCTAACATCAAGTATATAGTTAGGAAGCAAGCTGGAAGAATGAACAAAAAGAAAAGAACCTCACCATAAAAAAAATTTCAGTGACTATTGATCAGAAAAATGCAAATTAAGATAACTCTAAGGTACCACTACACACCTGTCAAATTGGCTAAGATGACAGGAAAAGATAATGATGAATGTTGGAGGGGATGTGGGAAAACTGGGACACTGATGCATTGTTGGTGGAGCTGTGAACGGATCCAGCCATTCTGGAGAGCAATTTGGAGCTACGCTCAAAAAGTTATCAAACTGTGCATACCCTTTGACCCAGCAGCATTTCTATTGGGCTTATATCCCAAAGAGATCTTAAAGGAGGGAAAAGGACCCACCTGTGCAAGAATGTTTGTGGCAGCCCTTTTTGTAGTGTCTAGAAACTGGAAACTGAAGGGATGCCCATCAATTGGAGAGTGGCTGAATAAATTATGGTATATGAATGTTATGGAATATTATTGCTCTGTAAGAAACGACCAGCAGGACGATTTCAGAGAGGCCTGGAAAGACTTGCACAAGCAGAACCAGGACATCATTATACACGGCAACAACAATACTACATGATGATCTATTCTGATGGACATGGCTCCCTTCAACAATGAGATGTTTCAAACCAGTTCCAATTGTTCAGTAAAGAAAGCCATATATACACCCAGAGAAAGGGATATGAATGTGTACCACAATATAACATTTTCATGCTCTCTATCGATGTTTGCTTGCATTGTGTTTCCTTTCTCAAATTTTTTTTCTTGTAGATATGATTTTCCTTGTGCAGCAGTGTGGAAATATGCATACATATATTTGATTTGTCAAGCATTTTAATATAATTAACATGTAATGGATTTCCTGCCATCTAGGGGAGGGGAGGGGACTAGGGGGTAAAAATTTGTAACGGAAAACTTTGTAAGGATCAGTGTTGAAAAATTACCCATACATATTTTTGCAAATAAAAAGCTTTAAAAAAAAAAGTACTGCAAAAAAGGGGGTCAATGTTGAAAAATTAACCATGCATAATGTAAGTAGAAAGCTTTAATAAAATTTTTTTTAAAAGAACACAATCAAAAAAAAAATTTAGTGACAGGAATGCTTAAGACACAAATGCAGAAGAAAAGAATGATTCCAAACTATCTTCAAGAAAAGTCTCAGAATAAAACACAACTTGTGCATAAACTAAACCAGATTCTTGGAAGAGATGAAGCAAGAGTTTAAAAAATTATAGATGGAATAAGAGTGCTTGCAGAAAAAAATTGAAAAAGAAATAAGAACTATGGAAGGAGGAATTGAAAACGGAATTACCAGCTGGGTACAAAAGGTACAAAATCTTAACCAAGAAATGAATCCCCTGAAAATTAGACCATTTTAATCAATTATATTTGTATTACATATAAAAATAGAAGCCATGAAATGGGGAGAAATACAAAGTCGAAAGACTAAAAATATGGAAGAAAATGTAAGATATGTCAGAGCAAAATTTGATCTGAAAAATAGGTTGAGGGGGAAAAATTTTTAAATCATTGGACTATCTAAACATCATGACCAAAAAAGAACCTAGAAATTCTATTTCAAGAAATCTTAAAAGAATAATGCCCAAATGACTTAGAACCAGAGAGCAAAGGGAAAATAAGAATCCACTGGTCACCAAGTGAAAGAAACCCCAAAATTAAAGCTCCCAAAAATATGATAGTCAAAATCCAGAGCTTCTAGGTCAAAGGAAAATTTCTGCAAGTAGCCAAAAAACTAGAACTCAGGTCCTGAGGAGCAATGTGATTTTATAGCCACCATTATAAAGCAGTGAAGAATTTGGAATACAATATTACAGAAAGCAAAGAATATGGGCTTACAACTGAAAATGACTTCACCAGTAAATTAAGTATAATTTTACAGGAAAAAAAAAAACAGAATGTCAATGAAATAAAAGATTCTGAAGTACTCCTGATGAAAAGAACAAAGCTGCATAGACACTTTGAAGTTCAAACACAGGAGGGTAAAGAAACCTTAAAAGGTAAATTTGAATAAAGCAATTAACAAGGAGAATTGAGTACAGGTGAATATGTGGAGATGATACATGTGTCTGATCCCTATCGTCTTCAGAAGAAGTCCAATTAGACAAAGCTTGGGAGTGGTTGTATTATATCTTGATGATCTTAAAAGAAGAATGGAAAAAGAGGGGGAAAGGAATACAGTGGATTACATAGGAAAGAGAAGAAAATGAAGTTTAGAAAAACCATCTCATATAATCAAGGTACAAATAGACATATACAAACAAAAAGGAAGGAGGATGGGGGTAGAAAATGACACTTTAACTTCCTTCTCAACTGAACTACTCAAAAGAAGGAAGACTACAGAAAGAGAGAGAGACAGAGAGACAGAGACAGAGCCAGAGAGACTGAGCCAAAGCCAGAACCAGAGAGACAGATCCAGAGAGAGGCAGAGACAGAGAGAGAGAGAGAGACAGAGAGACAGAGAGAGACAGAGAGAGAGAGAGACACAGAGAGAGAGAGAGAGAGAGACAGAGAGAGGGAGAGAGAGAGAGGGAGGGAGGAAGGGAGGGAGGGAAAGGGAAAGGAAGAGAGAGAAAAGATGGGAAGGAGAGGAGAGAGGGAAGGAAAGAGAAAGTTTAATACAGACATACATTTCATTCAACAAGAAAATGGAGGGAAAGGAGAGGAGAGAAGGGGAATTAGGAGGAAGGTAGAATAAGGAAGATTAAGTCCTAAGTAAAACAAATTCCAAGGATGCAAAAAAATATATTTAGGGTTTGTTTTTTGGGTTTTTTTTTTTTTTTATGTGTCAAAGAAGAGGAATCTGAATGTTGCCCATAAATTAAGGAATGGATGAACAAGTTCTGGTATAATGTAGTAGGGTACTGTTGTGCTATTAAAAAAAAAAGTGATGAAGAAGATTTGAGAGAAACCTGGGAAGATTTATATGAACTGATATATAAATAAGGTGAACAGAAACAAGCGCAAAATGTGTACAGTTAAAACAATATAGAAGGGGCAGCTAGGTGGTGCAGTGGATAGAGCACCAGCCCCGAAGTCAGAAGGACCTGAGTTCAAATTTGACCTCAGATACTAAACACTTCCTAGCTGTGTGACCCTCGGCAAGTCACTTAACCCCAATTGCCTAAACAAAAAGCAATATATATATATAAGACAAAAAGTCTTATTAGAGTAACTACCAACCATGATTCCAGAGAACTATTGATGAAACATGTCACTCATCTCCTAATAGAAGAAAGACTCAGATTGCAATATGAGACAAATTGGGGGGGAATATAGCCAATACAGACATTTGTTTTGATTTTGATTGATGAGACATGTTTATAATAAGTTTTGTTTTTCTTTTATTCTTAAGTTTTTGGAGGTGGGAGTGGGATGGGAGGATAAGAAGATGGATTTTTGCTGACTAAAACAGCACACATACACACATATATATAGCATATAAATACACATACTTATAAATAAATATACATAAAATATACACATGTGTGTATAAATATGATGTGCTCTCTATATAGTAGGTATATATGGATATATATATATGTATATTCATACAAACTTTATTTTTTTCAGTCATGTCAATCACGTCCAACTCTCTGTGACCCCCTTTGGGTTTTTCTTGCTAAAGAGACTGAAGCGATTTTCCATTTCCTTCTCCATCTCAATTTATAGATAAGGAAACTGATGCAAATAGGGTGAGGTGACTTGCTCAGGATCACACAGCTAGTAAATGTCTGAGGTCAGAGTTGAATTTGTGAAGATGAGTCTTCCTAATTCCAAGTTTACTGCATATGTATGTGTGTCTATGAATTTATACACATATACATACATATATGTGTATCACTATATGCATGTGTTTATATATGTATAAATACATATAAATGCACATAATCTCTGTCTCTCTATATACATATATACACATTTTCTATATTTCTATATGTATATATACATATATATATATACACAAACACATGTGTGTGTATATGTATGTGTATGTACAGAGAGACAGAGAGAGTATGTCTGACCATGGCCTTGGTCCTAAGGCAGGACAGCCTACTATTTCCTTCAACATAATGTTTTTCAACATCAAATACAATGAATAAAATAATGTTTTATTAAGTTCCTGCTTACATGCAATGACAACAGCAATCATACTCAGTCAATAATCAATATTGATTGTGCCTATTGTGTGCTAAGACACTGTTAGACACTAAGCACCCAACTATAGAAATGAGACAATTCCTGCCTCTAGGAGCTTACTTATAGAGTACTGTGTTAAATTTTAAAGGAATGAAGGAAATCAGGAAAGAAGGAACAGTATTTAGGAAATACACATTGCTACTTTCATATAATTTACTCTTTTGTGGAAGCAACTATAATATAGCATATACAATGAAAACAATACTGGCTATGGAGTTGAAGGATCATCCTGGGGTCTTAGTTACCTTATTTGTAAAATGGGGGAGGAGGGTTTCGAACAGATGGTTTCTGAGGTCCTTCTGAGCTCTGTTATCCTATGACCCTATGAACCACTATTATCTGATAAGTATATTAGGTATAGAATGAAGAACTATGAGAGGGCCAAGCATAAAAGTCATTACCTCCAGGGGAGAAAAAGGCTATTTTTTGTTGGCTGATTCACAAAAGTGCTATGAATCCCACCCTTTAGATGCTGATTTCATGGTCCTAGGGAAAGAATCAAGCCCCTGGCAAATGTACAGAGGAGCATTTTCCCTCACTCTCACCTAAGACACAGAAGAGATTCTCCACTTGTAGGACACGGATGTCCTTGACTTTCCTATGTGGGAAGGAAGTCATTGCCCAAATTTGGGGTCAAAAGCCAGCCTCTTCTCCATTCTTGAGGCTACTAGGCAGGGCTTCCCTTGTACCCAGGGACCTGGTACTTAGGATGACATGGGAGAAGAAAAGAATGTGAAGAAACCAGTCCGGGCACATTCTCTCCCAATCCCAATTCCCTCAGCCTCACCTTAAGAAATCCTACTTTGAAAGCACTGAGTTTAGCATCTTCTCAATTCTCTAGGTTTCAAGGAACAAGGTAGAGGCTATGACTTAGATGAAACTGGTGAAAGGTCATGTTTCTTCAGTGATTAGACTTGAGGAGGTGAGTGCTGATCCCATGATCAATCAATCCCTAAGCATTTATAAAGTACTATTATATCTCAGTCATTGACTAAGTGCTGGCAATGCAGTTAAAAAGAATGGAATAGTTCCTACTCAAAAGGAGCTCCTGTTTTAATGGGGAAAACAAGCATACTTAGAAATGTGCAAATTAAGCATAAAGAAAATAAATACAAAGCAATTTAAGGGTATGAGAAGTTGAAAAAATTGGAAAAGTCTTCATGCAGAAGTTGGTGCCTGAGCTGCACCTCAAAGAGAGAGACCATGGGGCAGAGAGGAGGAGGGAGAACATCCTGACTCCTAAAAGGCTCCCTTTTTGATACTAAAAATCCCTTACCAACAGATCAGCTATCAGGGAATAAGAGAGAACCCAATTTGTATCCAAAACCCTTGGGATCAGATGGAATGGAAAGGAGCCTGGAGTGATGAGTAAGTCACACACACACACACACACACACACACACACACACACACACACACACCCTATCCTCCCCCAGCCTCTTTCCCTACTTACCATATTCACTAATTTTTTTTTGAAGATAACATCTTACATTTCTTTATTTTCTTTTTTTTCCGTCAATGCAAATGAATTTTGGATTCAAGTGAGGGAGGACTGTGCAAGATTACCTGCCTTACTTTCCCCTCCAAAGCTGTCTGGGTCCAATGGGCAAGATAACTGGAGATAACCCTCGATGACATCAGTATTTTATTTTTCCAAATACATGTAAAGATAGTTTTCAACAATTCTTTTTTTTGTAAGAATTTATGTTCTGGGGCAATTAGGTAGCACAGTGGATAGAGCACCAGCCCTGAAGTCAGGAGGACCTGAGTTCAAATTTGGTCTCAGACATTTAACACTTCCTGGCTGTGTGATCTTGGGCAAGTTACTTAACCCTAATTGCCTCAGCAAAAATAATAATAATAATAATAATAATTTATGTTCCAAAGAGCTAAAAATTGTGCATACCCTTTGATCAAGCAATATCTCCACTGGGTCTATATCCCCAAAAGATCATAAAACAGGGGAAAGGACACCCATGTTCAAAAATGTTTGTGGCAGCCCTTTCTGTAGTGACAAGGAACTGGAAATTGAATGGATGCCCATCAATTGGAGAGTGGCTGAATAAATTATGGTATATTAATGATATGGAATATTATTATTCTTAAGAAATTATCAGGAGGATGATTTTAGAAAAGCCTGAAAATACTTACATGAACTGATGCTGAATGAAGTGAGCAGAACCAGGAGAACCTTGTACACAGCAACAAGAAGATTTATGTGAAGATCAGCTGTGATGGACTTGACTCTTTTCAACAATGTGATTCAAGGCAATCACAATAGATTTGGGATAGAAAATGTCATTTGCATTCCAGAAAAAGTACAGAGAATGAATATGGATCAAAGCATAGTATTTTCACCTTTTTAGTTTGTTTCTTGATGATTTGGTCTGATTTTTCTTGCATGACATGGCAAATAAGGAAATATGTTTTAAAAGATTATTAGACTACTTGCTGTCTTGGGAAGGAAGGAAGGGAGGGAGAGAGAAAAACTTGTCTCACAAAATGAATGTTGAAAACTGTCTTTATGTATATTTAAAAAAAATACTATTCAAAAAAAAAGACTATTCCAAATTTTTCTCCCTCCCTACCTTACCTCCCCCTCCCCAAAACAGCAGTCAATCTGATATAGATTAAATTTGTACAATCCATTTTTCCATATTTGTCATGTTGTATAAGAAAAATCAGACCAAAGTGGAGAAAATCACGAGAAAGAAAAAGCAACAAATTAAAAATTGAAAATATTTATGTTTTGAACCACATTCAGTCCTCCTAGTTCTTTCTCTGAATTCAGATGGCATTTCTCCTACATTCACTCTTAATAGCTATGAGTAAGGGACCAGAGGACCTACCCAGCACTTGGTATCTAGACTTGAGGTGTAGAATTCTCTGGGTAGTGTCACTGACAGGGCTATGTCCTGAACCTCCCATTGAGTAGTAAACCCTTCCCCCTTCAGATTTCCCAACTTGTTCCTCTGGAGGATGCAGCAAAACAGAAATCCCATTAGAGGACCCAACAACCCAAGGACCTCACCATAGACTAGAACAAGAGAAAGGAAAAGTTGACTAAGGATTAGGATGTTGGGATCAGGATAATGGATGTATCTTCTCATTTATTTCTGCTGCCACTAGTATCTGACTTGAATTCAGCCACTGGGATGAAATGGGATAAGAGGAAGATGTGGAGAAGCCAGGGATGCTGGAACATTCTCTTGCTTTTCAAGAACTGGAGAGACAGAGAGAGAGAGAGACAGGGAAGAAGGGGAAAAGAGAGGCAGAGATAGAGACAAAGAATTAGAGAGAGACAGAAAGAGAAACAGGAAAGAGGGGGAGGTGGAGAAAGAGAGACAGAGACAGAGACACAGAGTCAGAGAGAGAGAGAGAGAGAGAGAGAGAGAAAGAAACAGAGACAGAGAAAAAGTCAGGGAAGAAGGGAAAAAGAGAGGCAGAGATAGAGACAGAGAGAGAGACACACACACACAGAGAAATCACAGAAAAAGAAAATGACCCACAAAAATATTTAAGGTCATTTATTCTATGGTGGCAAAGAATTGGGAACTGAGGAGATACCCATCAATTGGGGTATGGCTGAACAATTTATAGCATATGAATGTGATGAAATATTGTTGTGCTGTAAGAAATGGTGATGAGCTGCTCCCAGAGAGAGGATTGTGGGGACTGAGTGTGGAGCACAACATAATATTTTCACCTTTTTATTGTTGTTTGCTTGTATTTTTTTTTCTCATTTTTCTTCTTTTTTTAATCTGATTTTTCTTATGCACCATGATAATTATGGAAATATGTATAGAAGAATTGCACATGTTTAACATATTGGATTACTTGCTATCTAGGGGAAGGGGTGGAGGGAAGAGAAGGAAAAAATGGGACCCAAGGTTTTGCAAAGGCGAATATTGAAAATTATCTATGCATGTGTTTTGAAAATAAACAACTTTAATTTTAAAAAAAAGACATGACGATGTGTAAAAATGTTTGTAGCAGCCTTTTTTGTAGTAGCAAAGAATAGAAATTGAGTGGATGCCCATCAGTTGGGGAATGGCTGAGTAAGTTATGGTATATGAATGTTATTGAATAGTATTGTTATATAAGAAATGATCAGCAGGATAACTTTAGAAAGGCCTGGAGAGACTTACATGAACTGATGCTAAGTGAAGTGAATAGAACCAAAAAAACTTGTACACAACAAGACTATGTGATGATCAATTCTGATGAACATGGCTCTTTTCAAAATGAGGTGATTCAGGTCCATTCCAATAGACTTGTGATGGAGAGAGTCATCTGTATTCAGAAAGAAGACTGTGGGGACTGAATGTGGATAACAACATGGCATTTTCACCTCTTTGTTGTAGTTTTCTTGCTTTTTGTTTTCTTTCTCATTTGTTTTTCTTTTTTAATCTGATTTTTCTTATGCAGCATAGTAATTGTAGAAATATGTTAAAGGAAGGAAGGAAGGAAGGAAGGAAGGAAGGAAGGAAGGAAGGAAGGAAGGAAGGAAGGAAGGAAGGAAGGCAGGAAGGCC
>JAJPUD010004092.1:80480-131168 GCA_023553655.1 Myrmecobius fasciatus
ATGGCTCTCTTCAACAATGAAATGTTTCAAACCACCTCCAATTGTTCACTGAAGAAAGCCATATACACCCAGAGAGAGGGATTCGAAATGTGGACCACAACATAACATTCTCATACTCCTTGATTGATGTTTGCTTACATTGTGTTTCCTTTATCTGATATATCGTTTGTGTAGATAAGATTTTTCTTGCACACCAATGATAAGTTTGGAAATATGTATACATATATTCGATTTGCCAATATTTTAACATAATTAACATGTAGTGGATATCCTGCCATCTAGGGGAGGGGTGGGGAGTTGGGGGGAAAATTTGTAACGGAAAGCTATGTAAGGGCTATTGTTGAAGAATTACCCACACATATGTTATGCAAATAAAATAAAAATTTAAAAATAAATAAATAAATAAATAAATAAGACTAAAAAAAATAAATAAAATAAAATAAAATATCAGGGCAGTTTTCTTTTATGATTTCCTGGAAGATAGTGTCTAGGTTCTTTTTTTCATCATGGCTTTCAGGAAGCCCTATAATCCTTAGATTGTCTCTCCTAGATCTATTTTCTAGGTCAGTTGTTTTTCCTAGGAGACATTTCATGTTTTTCTCTATCTTTTCATTTTTTTGTTTTTGTTTGACTGATTCTTGAAGTCTTGATGAGTCATTCATTTCCAATTGTTCGATTCTAATTTTTAATGTCTTATTTTCTTCAGTTACTGTTTTTAGTACCTTTTGCAATTGATCAATTACATTTTTTTGTTCATTGCATTCTTTCTCCATTTTTTCTATTTTATTTTGCAGTGATCTCATTTCATTTCCCCATGTTTCTTCTAACTCTCTTTTAAGATTTTTTTATGCAATCTTCAAAGAAAGCCTTGTGACATGGAGACCAGTTTATGTCTCTCTTTGGGGCTTTTTCTGGAGTTGCTTTACCTTTAGGGGCCTCAGGATTTGAGGTCTGTTCTTCCCTCTCTCCATAAAAGTTGTCTATGGTGAGAGCTCTTTTTGGTTTTTTATTCATTTTTTTTTTAAAGGTGTGAGGTCTGTTTAAGGCAAAGGTGGGACAGCTGCTTTAATTTGCCCTGGGGCAATTCTGCTGATTGAGTTATTTCAGGAACTGGGCAGTTTTGCTGATTGAATTATGTTAGGTGCTGGGCAGTTCTGCTTTATTTCACCCTGGGGCAGTTCTGCTGATTGAATTATTTCAGGTACTGGGCAGTTCTGCTGACTGAATTATTTCTGGTGCTGATCAGTCCTACTGATTGATCGCCCTAGGGTGCTGTGTAATGGCAGCTAGGTCCGATGCTCATCAGGGGTTCAGTGTTTACAATCTACCCCCCACAGAAGGCAGACCCTCCAAACCACCTGCCCACAATCAGGACAGATTGGCCCAAAAGGCCCCCAGAAGACTCCCAGGTGTGTGAAAAGCACAACACTCAGTGGGAGGAAATCTCAAAGAGGCAAATTTAGGTTGATATTAGGGAAAAAAAAAATTCCCAACAAAGAGCCATCTATATCGAAGTGGAATGGATTGCCTTGAGTAGGTACCCCTCACTGTAGTTAGTTAAATAGAGGCTGGATGTCCACATGTTGAGTCTTAAGTAATGGTTGAAACAGATATGAAAACAAAATTCAACAATAACATCTAACATTAAAAGTAATCTATTCAATTTAATTATTTGGTATACATTTCTGGAAGGATTAAATCTATTATATAGGTATGAGAAGGAATTTAGAGAGCATTTAGTCCAACTTTTTAATTTTATAGATGAAGAAACAGAGTATCAGACTGGAAAATTATTCTCAAGTCTCAGCAGTCACGAATATTTATTCTTCAAGAAAAGAGCGTGGATCTCTAGTTTGAGTCCAGTGGTATTTTTTATGTCCAGTTGTATTCTGCCTGTCAGCATTTGGTTAACTAGATATACTTACCCAATGATTCTCTGAATTTGTTATTTTAATGTGTTTTAGTGCCTTATTGATATATTTTTGTTTCTTTTTTATTAAAGCTTTTTATTTTCAAAACATATGCATGAATAATTTTCAACATTCACCCTTACAAAACTCTGTGCTCCAAATTTTTCCCTCTCTTCTCCTTCCAGATGGTAAACAATCCAATATATGCTAAACATGTTCAATTCTTTTATTGATATTTCCACAATTATCATGCCGCACAAGAAATATCAGATCAAAAAGGAAAAAAAAAAGAGAAAGAAAACAAAATGCAAGCAAACAGCAACAAAAAAGTAAAAATACTATTTTGTGGTCCACACTCAGTTCCCATAGTCCTACCTTTGGGTGAAGATGGATCTCTTCATCATAAGACCATTGGAACTGGCCTGAATCATCTCATTGTTGAGAAGATCCATGTCCATCAGAATTGATCAGCGTATAATCTTGTTGTTGTGTGGTATCTTTTGTTTTTATATCACTTACATTTCCTAATGTTTCCCCACTGTTTTCCCCCTCTTCCCTCCAACCCTCAGAGAGAACCCCTTTTTTTTTATTAAAACTTAAGGAAAAAACAAAACAAAACAAAATTCTCCCTTGATTCTATCATCTCAGCTAGTTATTGTCTTCTTTTACTCTTCCTCTCACCTAAATACCTAGAAAAAGTTGTCTACACAGCTGATGATTCCATTTCCTATCCTCTCCCCTTTCCTAAACCTCCTGCAGTTTGTCTTCTGATCTCATCATTTAACTAAAATTAGCCCTCAAAGACACCAATTATATCTTAGATTTTCTTTTAATTTTCTTTTTTTGATATCACTTAAAATCCCCATGTATCCTAATCCCTTATCCTTCTCAGATAACCATCTCTTATAAAAAGAAAAAAAATCATCAAAACCAAACAGACCATTAAAAGAAAAAATACCTAACAACATATATAATATTTCACACCTTCAGACCCCTACTATATTTGCATAGGCTTTGGAGTATTTTTAATCTCTTTTTTGGGGCCAAGCTTGTTATTAGTAGCTTTGCAACATTCATTTTTTATTGTTTTGTAGTTGTTGTCCTTTTATTTACATTGTTATATATATTGTCACATATATTCTTTTCTTAACTCTGATTACCTCAATTTTTATCAATTTATGTAAATAGTCTTTCTGTTTTTTGGCACATTAATATTCCATTCATATACCACAATTAGTTTGGTCATTCCCCAATTGATGGGCATTTCTTTCCCCTCAAGTTCTTTGCTACCACAAAAAGTGCTGCTATAAATATTTTAGTTACATAGAGCCCTTCTTTTTATCAATGGCCTCCTTAAGGTAGATTTCCAGCAACAGAATATCTGGTTCAAAGAGTATTTACATTTTAGCCACTTTATCTGCATAATTACAAATTGTTTTCCAGAATGAATATACCAATTCACAACTCTACCAACAAACCACCAGTGTGTCTATCTTTTTAAAATTCTTCAACAGTTGAAAATCCTATTTTTTGTCATCTATCTCAGCTTGCTGGGTGTGAGGTCAAATCTCAGGATTATTTCAATTTGCACTTTCTTATTATTAGTGATTTGGAATATCATGATTATTATTCAGTCAGGTATGAGTTTAGTTTTTTGCTAGAACATGGGAGCTTTTCAGTCTGCCTCCTGTTTAGCAAATTATAATATAATGATTTATTATATTATATTATAAGGATAATTTTGTCTTTTTTTGTTTACCTTTATTTTAATATCTTTTTAAAGTTTTATTGCTATATTAGCATTTCCAGAACTATATCAAATAATGGTGAAGAGATTGGGCATATTTGCTTCACTCCTGTATTTATAGAGGAAGCTTCTAGTGTGTCTTTATTGTGTATGATGCCTGGGGTTCTCAGTTACCAAATAGAAAAAAATTTTTTTTCTCCTCAATTCTCATCTTTATAGCATTTGCTACTGCTGATCACTTTCTTCTCTTGGACGTGCTCTCCTCTATAGGTTTTTGTGACATTTTCATCTCCTGGATATCTTCTTATCTGTCTTACTAATCCTTTTCTGTCTCATTTACTGATTTTATTTCCATGGCAAACCTAATGACCATGGGTATCTTCTCAATCTCTTTCCTGGGCATGCTTCTCTTTTCCCTTCATCCTATCTCACTTGGTGATCTTACAGTTCTTACAGGTTCAATTATCTTCTCTACACAAATAATTTCTGTATCAATATATCCCACCCTTGTCTCTCTTCTGAACTTCAGTCCCACATCACCAATTACCTTTTAAGCATGTCAAGCTGGATATCCCCTAGGCATTTCAAACTCAGCTTGTCCAAAACTGAATTCATTATTATTCCATTCAAACTCTCTTTTCTTCCAAACTTTCCTAACCTTGGTAACAGCCTTGACTCTTCACTCCTATTGATTTCTTATGGCAAGTGCCATAATCCTAAATCCTTCCTCCACACAAATAAGACAAGATTTTTCTTAGATGGCACTGAATCATTCCAGAGATTCAATTGTCTCAGGGAACCAAAGGCTCAGACTATTGACATTATTTTCTGGTTGCCTAGATACAAAAGAGCAACATGCTTTCAGATGCTTAACTGGTTAAAAAAAAAAAAGATGGACAACTCAGGCAAGAGATGCTCTCTTGGTTGAATCAATGAATGGGGTCCACATCCTTTTTGAATATCTTTTTTCTGCTATGGTTGTCAATCTTTTGTTGAATTATATAGGAGTATTTTACTTCATTCTAGTATCTGAATAAACTACCAGAGAACTGGCCTCCCATATCCTATCCAGTGCCAAATCTTGTAATTTTTACACATTTTTACAAATATATGTCCCTTTCTTTCCACTCATGCAACCACCATGTTGTATCTTTTATTAGAATATAAACTCCTTGAGGACAGGGACTGTGTTTTTACCTTTCTTCCTAATCTTAGCATTTAGGTGCCTACCATATAGGGAGAGCTTAGATTTCTAAGATGACCTCCTAAACAGGAGACAGACTAAGAAGGAATATATTAGTGTATAAAAGAAGAGTAAGGAGTAGGAAAAGTGGGCATTATGTGGACTCATTCTTATATGAAACACACAAAGGATTGGATATACACAAAGCATATAATATAGAAATACATAAAAAAGAACCAAGAAAAAAAAAATCAGAGATAGGGAGGGTGAGGGGTTAAGGAAGAAAAACAACAACAACATAAGACAGAAGGGGAAATAGCTGCAAAGAAAACAAATTCAAATCCTAATCCAGAAAAGGAAGTTAAGGAGAGAAAAAGAAAAGAACTAGAATCTGAGGGTTTGTCTTGAATTAGCCTCTTAGATGAATTGGAAATGACCAAAGAAATTATGGTATCAGAATATAATAAGAAATGCCAAAAGACAGAGTAAGTGAGCAAAGCTAGGAGTACAATTTCTATAAGGGTACTGACATTTTAAAGAAAAATGGTTTTGACAGAATTCAGAACTCTGATGAATATACAATGGTCAATCATATCTCCTGAGAACCTGTGATGCAATATATCCACTCCTGACAAAATAGGGTATAGACACAAGGTACAAAGATACATTATTGAACATGGCTATGCATATATTCATTTTTGTATAAAGACATAAAATGATGTGTACAATATATTAAATAATTTTTAAAAAAAACAAGTGGCATGAAATAAAGATTCATCATTTCATAGAGAATGCTCTCTTTGGGTCAGCAAGGTGGCGCAGTAAATAGAGTACCAGCCCTGAAGTCAGGAGGACCTGAGTTCAAATCTGGTCTCAGATACAATACTTCCTAGTTGTGTGTAACCCTGGGCCAGTCACTTAACCCCAATTGCCTCAGCAAAAAAAAAAAAAAAAAGAAAAGAAAAAGAAAAGAGAATCCTCTCTTTGCGTTCTACTGTGTGCATGAAAATGCTACTTTTTTGGAGTTTAGATTCAGAATAAATAAATTTTTTTTAAAAAAAAAGCATTGTTCAGTCATTTTGGATTTTTTTTTTTTACCTCATTTAGAATTTTCTTGGCAAAGATACTATAGTGGTTTGCCATTTTCTTCTCTAAACTCATTTTACAGATGAGAAAACTGAGGCAAATAATGTGTAATGATTTGCCCGGGGTCACATAGCTAGTGTCTGAGGCCAAATTTGAGCTCAGGACTATGAGTCTTTCTGACTCTAGGCCTGGCACTTTATCCACTGTGCCACCTTATTGCCCTAAAAAGAAAAAAAAGCATAGTAAGTGCTTAATAAATGCTTGTTTTTGACTGACCATAGTCCTTAATCTCTCCAAAGAAAGGAGCAAGATATAATTCCTCATTTCTTCTCAAGAACAATAATCCTCATTATAGTGGATTTTTCAGTTTTGTTCAGTTTTGTCTCATCTTTCTTTTTTGTCTACATTGTTGTAATCTTTGCACATGTGGTTTTCCTGGTTCTGCTCACTTCACCATGCATCAGTTCATAAAGTCTTTCCATGTTACTGTTTTTGATTGGACCTATTATTTCACTGATATAAGAAATACCCAGGGAGGAAACTCCCTTTATCAATTTAGATCTGAATTTATCCTACAACTTAAGTTTTAGTGAGTGGCCTGGGGATACAGAGTAATTAAAAAACTTGTTCAGGTTCACACAGCCAACCTGTGTCAGAAGTGGGATTATAACCCAGGTTTTCTTACCACTGAATTGGATCTCCTATTTTCTACTTTGTATTGCTTCTAATTCCTTTGTTAATTAAAGGATCTGAAAGTAAAGATGTCCTTTGTACTGTTTAGCCTAAGGTGTACCCTTTTGGACTAAAACTGACCCTATTTATCATGAGCAGGTTCTCTTCTTGTCCTGATCTGAACTCTTGATGTCATTTGACATAGAAGTTTGGAGGTTGATGCATTCAAGATATAGGAAATTGTAAGAACAAAGGCATGGAGTTAGAGAATTCCAAAAGATTATTTTCT
Source organism: Myrmecobius fasciatus (assembly GCA_023553655.1). Lineage (NCBI taxonomy): Eukaryota > Metazoa > Chordata > Mammalia > Dasyuromorphia > Myrmecobiidae > Myrmecobius > Myrmecobius fasciatus. Next base: position 87,368 of record JAJPUD010004092.1, read on the forward strand.
ATTTGTGAATGGACAAGTAGCCATTTTTGGCTGGGGAAAGGAGAATTATAGATCTAAATCTGAAAGGCACCTTATTCAATCCCCTCATTTTTGTATCTGAAGAAAGTAATACTCAGAGAAACAAAGTGATCTGGGGCAAAGTCCCACAGGTAGTATGGCAAGTGTCAGTTAGAGCTGGGATTCGAATCTAATCCCTCTTGCTCCAAATCCAGTACTGTTTCCACTATGCTCATGTTAGAGATATATGGATGATTAAGGTAACACAGGCACATTCAGATATGAATCAAATCTATTAATACACAAAGAGAAGACACACGACATGCACATATTGGTATACTGTGAATGGATATAATCAGCTAGGTGACACAGTGGATAGAGCTCTTAGTCTGGAATCAGAAAGAACTAAATTCAAATCTAACCTCAGACTCTTAGTTGCTATGTCATCCTGAACAATTTATATAACCTAATCTATCTCAGTTTTCTAAATTGTAAAATGGATTCCCATAGCATTTACCTCCCAGAGTTATTGTAAGAATCAAATAAGATAATATTTGCAAAATATTTTGCAAGCTTTAAAGCACTACATAAATGACAGCTATTATTATTATCATTTATTTTTTTGCTAATATATAGTCAGAAATAATATACACACATACTTATAAAACTTTAGAAATGAGACCATACTGGATGAAAAGGCTAGGATAGAAGTAGACAGTGCTTATTCCCTATCTTCTCGAAGAATCCCTTCCTATTCCAGGAAGCTCTGCCTTCTGCCAAGGCAGGAAAAGCAGAGAGAATGCAAGATACAAAAGGGCACTTAAAATGACATAGATAGCTAGGGAGGGCAATGGATAGGGTGCTAGAGTTGGAATCAGGAAGAATTCAGTTCCAATTCTGCCTCAGACACTTACTGAATAAAACACCTAACTTTACCTAACATCTAACCTCTCCCAAACTCAGTTTCCTCAAATGTTGATAGTAATAGCACCCAGCTCACATGACTATTTACAAATGAGATTGCTAATGCAAAGTGCTTTGCAAATCTTACAAAGCTATTCGTGTCAGCTGTTTTTATTATTATTGTTCTAAGGTGTTAACTGCTGGAGCTGAGTTTTCAGAATAGGGGTCCAGCTGTAGGAATGAAAGAATATCCCTAGCAGTTGAGGCCAGAACCATGGAGATGGTATATTAATGAAACCCTGGAAAAGCAGACTTTTAGTCCCACTTATTCCTCAAGGAAATACCCTCAGCTCTCCTCTCCTGTTTATTCTTTTGGGATGAGTAGTATGCTCACTTCTTTCAGGTTCTTATCCTAGATGTTGTTGAGTTGTATATTATGCCCTATGTACTAGGAAGGAAAGAAGGAAAAAAAGAAAAAAAAGAAAGAAAAGAAGGAAGTAAAGGAAGGAAGAAAAAAGGAAAGGAAGGAAAAAAGAAGGAAAGAGAAATAAGGAAGGAAGAAAAGGAAAATAGGAAGGAAGGAAGGAAAGAAGGGAGAGAGAAAGAAAGGGAAAAGGAAGTAAAAGAAGGAAAGAAGGAAGAAAAGAATGAAAGGAAGGAAAGGAAGAAAAGGAAGGAAGGAAGGAAAGAAAGAGGGAAGGAAAAAAGGGAGGAGGGAATGAAGGAAGATGGAAGAAAGGGAAGGAAGGAAAGAAGAAAAGGAAGGAAAAAAGGGAAAGAAGCAAGAAAGGAAGGAAGGAAAGGAGGGATAGAGGAAGAAAGGGGAAAGGAAGTAAAAAAAGGAAAGAAGGAAGAAAAGAAGGTAAGAAAGGAAGGAAGGAAAGGAGAGAGGAAGGAATGAAGGAAGATGGGAGGAAAGAAACTAAGGAAGAAAGAAAAGAAAGGAAGGAAGCAAAGGAACAAAGGGAGGAAGAAAAAGAACAAAGGAAAGGAGGGAGGAAAGAATGGAAGAAAATGGAGGGAAGGAATGAAAGGAGGGATTGAAAAAAGGAAGGAGGGAGACAGGAAGAAAAAGAGGGAGGGAAGGAGAGAAGTGAGGGAAGGAGAAAGGGAATAAAGGCAGGGAGGGAGGAAGAAATGAAGGAACAAGCATTTATTAAACACCTATTTGGTTTTTTTGTTTGTTTGTTTGTTTTTTATTAAAGCTTTTTATTTGTATAACATATGTATGGGTAGTTCCCCAGCATTGATCTTTACAAAGCTTTCCATTACAAAATTTACCCCCAGTCCCCTCCCCTCCCCTAGATGGCAGGAAGTCCACTACATGTTAATAATGTTGAAATACTTGACAAATTATGCAAGAAAAATCCTATCTACAAGAAAAAAAAAGAAAATCAGAGAAAGGAAACACAATGCAAGCAAACCTCAATAGAGATCATGAAAATGTTACATTGTGGTCCATATTTCATATCCCTCTCTCTGGGTGTATATGGTTTTCTTCAGTGAACAATTGGAACTGGTTTGAGACAATTCTTTGTTGCAGAGAGCCATGTCCATCAGAATTAATCATCATGTAATATTGTTGTTGCTGTTAAACACCTATTTATGCAAGGCACATAGTACCTGTGCTACTTTACAAATATTATCTCATTTGTATCTGTGGATAAATGTGTATCTTATAATACCTTGGTTACTTTACAAATATTATCTCATTTGATTTTTGCAATTCTGGGAGGTAGGTTTTATTATTCTCATTTCAAGAGTGAGGAAACTAAGGCCAGCTGAAGTTAAATGATTTGTCCAGGATCTCACTTCTATGAAGTGTCTGAGGCTAGATTTTTTTATTTTGATTGAACCTGTGACTTCACTGGTATAAGGATGTCCAGCAAGGAAATCCTCTACCAGTTTACAACTACACTTGCTCTACTTAGAGAGTGAGAAATTAAGTGACTTGACCAAAGTGCCACAGCCAGCCTGGGTCAGAGGGGGAACTCAAGTCTTCCTGACCTGGTATGTAAACAGTTTTTCTATTTACTTCTATGGACTGCTTCTAATTTCTCTGCTAATTAAAGGGTGTGAAATAGCACTTTGTACTGCTTAGCCTGAGGTGTGTCTTCTCTAAAACTGACCCATTCATCAGGTGCAGTTTCTTTCCTTGTCCTGATTTAAATTCCAGACACCATTTGACCAGCATTTGCTGTTCTGTGCCCAGGTTCAATCCTGGAATCCACATCAGGGCTGGCCTCTGCCTCTGTCAAGCAATCTGGAATACTGGAAAACTAGGTGTGTGGGACTAGGAATATGTGGGACTGTGAATCAAGGGCCTGGAATTCGACTCCTCCTATGGACCCTTAACTAGGTGGAGGAGATCATGGGCAAATTACAAACCTTTCAGAGCCTCAGTTTTCTGTCCTATAAAATGAGAACAATGATATATCACTGACTTCATGAGCTATTATGAGGAAAATGTTTTCAGACTTTGAAATGCACTAGAAATATGAATCATCATGTAAAGGCAAAAAATCCCAGCATTGTGGGAACAGGGAATTATAAGGATATGATTTTTTTGGGGGGGGTTCCCCATCACACAGGCAATAAATACAAAAAAAAAATTCATCTTCCTGAGAAACAGGTTTCCCCACCCCATAGGGAAAATACGAGATAGGGCCAGAGATGGAGGCTGGAACAAATGTAGAGAGGCTGAAAATGGTCCCAGTCACCTAAGAGGAAATGTAGAGATCTGTGTCCATAAGTCAGACAATGGCCAGAGAAAAATAATAACTAACATTTATATAGCTGGCTACATAAATAGATAGCTATGTTTATATAACTAACATTTCTATTGTATGCCAGTTACTGTATTTATATATGATTATATATATATGATTTATATATGATCTCATTTGATCCTCATAATAACTCTGGAGGTAGGGGTTTTTATTATTCTATTTTTACTGATGAAAATGATCCAAGCAGCTAGTAAGCGTAGCTACTCCAAATCAGGTCCTTTTCTTCATTCTATGCCATACTCCACACCCACCCAGGGAGCACCAATTTCAGATCATAGATACCTAGAGGACAAAATACCAGTTAGACAGATACTGAATAAGTAAATTAGTGGAGTAGGAATACTCCCAAGATTTCCTCAATATAGGGACCTTCCTCCACCACCCAGGAGGCTGAGGACTTTATGCAACTCTGTCTCATTTAAATCTAATTCACACTCCAGTCAAGACATTATCCAGCAATGTCACTGGTCCTCTTAGAAACAGGAGACAAACAACAACAGATTATCAAGTCCTGAGTTGTAGAGCTGTCAGTGACTTGCTACAGTGTGGCTGTAGGATTTGAAATCAGGTCTTCCAAGTAGCAAACTTTCCATTTGTCATGCCAGGATCAAATGAAATATTTGTAAAACATTTAGCAGAGTGCTTGGCACATAGTAGGTGCAATATTCTTGCTTATTCCTTTCCTTTCCCCTTCCCATTTGGTTGAGGGATAGAGTAGGGTCAGGGCAAGGGAAAGACTAGATGGGAGAGAAAGAAAGACAGGTGGAGAGAGTTGCTCCCCAGGGTAACACATACATATTTCAAAGTCCCCACCCTCAATGAGAACACTTGTGAGGAGTTGAATGGGCAGTTGGTTTCTGTATAGAATTCCTGCCATTGTCCTTTCTGGGCAGCTGTCCCTTGGAGGAGGGAAAGACATATGAAAGCAAAGTCTCAGCCTACTCACCCTGTCTTTCTATTTCAGTTAACAGCCTGCAAGTCTCTAGGACAGACAAAAGGTGATAAGTGGGGCATGTGAAGGCTGAGGCATTCAGGCTGGAGATAGGTAACTAAGGCTAGGTCAAGGTTGGGAGCTGGAGACAGTGGGCCAAATTGATCTGGGCTTCAAATAGATTTTCCTGGCTCCTCTAGCAACTCTTTGGGGAAGTGGACTTGCTGAGAGCTAAACAACCAGACCCTAAAAGCTAGAAAGGCTAGAGAGTGGTTGACAATGTGAGATTGATTTTTTTAAAAGTGATGGAATTTAATAAGTGTACATATAATTTGTTTTAAAGTATTTTATTGATTTGTTTACATTAGCATTTTCTCTAGATTGAACTATCTCTTAACACTAAGAAAAAAATTAAGCAAAAATCTATAATAGAGTGCTCTCACTTACCAGTGTAAATAATAATCTTTCCTCTTTGGTCCTCAACCTCTCTGCTGTAGGGAGGGTGTGTTCTGTTACTTATTCTTTGGAACATTGTTTTCCCGACAGCTACTCAAAAAGTCAGACTTTCTTTTGGTGATCTTTTAATTTACATTGTCTCTTAAATGTATTTATCAAATATTTTCCCCCAGTTATACTTTAAATGATTTTTTTACATTTGTTTTTAAAACTTTTAAGTTCCAGGATCTCTCCCTTCTCCTCACACCCAAATAAGAAACCCCATGTGAAATTATGCAAAACTTGTTTATATTGTCATCTCAATGATTTATAATATCATAGCATCTTAGATCTAAAGCTGAAAGGTATCCAAGCGGCCATCTAGTCCAGTGCCTTCTTTTTACAAATGAGGAAAATGAGACTCAAGGAGATAAAGTGATTTTCCCAAGATCATACAATCAGAAGTTGGATTTAACTTGGGTCCACTTGACTCCAGAGTCTGTGTTCTTCCTATCAAAATCTACAGATATCTTCCTAGTTCTTGTTCCTGCTTCTCTTTGGGGTTCCACTAGCTTCTTTTTCTGTACTTGCAAGTCTCCCCTACTGAAGACTGGAGACCTGAATACAATGCTGGGCTATGGAACTTCTGAGCTCTGGACTCTCTGGGCCCAGCCAGGGGAAGCCTCCCTCTTTCCTGTTCTGTTTTCCTTGGAGGGGGTGTGGGTGGTTGCCAAGCTGTCTAAATCCCTTCCCTCTTCTCTGCCGGGCCCTTATCAGGGCTTGATAGGGGGATGGGTTTTGGAAATCAGGGAGATGTAGGATTAGGAAACCAATTGAGATAATGTTGGCGTCTGGGTGATGTTGGTGAGGGAAGCAGATAGAGAGCTGGGGATTCCTGTTTATTTGGGTGTGGCTTAATGACCATCAGTCCCACACCGTGTCTCCTTCGGTCAGAGCCAAGAAGAACCGGGAGAGCCTCTCAGTTGTTTGCTGTCCTCTCAGGAGGGCCTTCTCTGCTCTGACCATGCCAGCCCCTTCACCCTCTCTTGTTTTGGTGGAAAAATCTAGGTCATGGCGAAGATTATAGAAACTGTGTTCCATGAAGAATGGGAGTGCCTTTTGACACACACAAGCTCTGACTCACACTGACCTAGAGGTCTTGAGGCAAAGCAACCACCCTAAAATTAAAAGTTGCACCAGCACTGGTTAGGAAGTGCAGTGGAGAGTCAGAAAGACCTGAATTCAAATCCAGCCTCAGGTACTTCATAGGGGAATTGTAAAGCATTTAGCACAGTACCTAAATAGATGTTGGCTATTATCATTTTTATGCAGTTTTTTTTTTTTTTCCCCTGGCAAGTCACTTACCCTCTCTCAGCCTCAGTTTCAGAAAAACAGGCATAATTCTAGCACCTTGTTGTTGGTTGATGTGAGGATCAAATGAGCTAACAGCTATAAATAATATCTATATCGGTAGTGTGCTAAATGCTTTACAATTATCAGCTATCTAGCTGCTATTATTATCCCCATTTTACAGATAAGGAAATTGAGACAAACAGAAATTAAATTACTTGCCCCCAGGGTCACACAGCAATTAAGTACCTGAAGTAGAATTAAACTCAACTCTTCCAAATGTTGAGCCTAGAGCTCTATCCACTGGACCATCTAGCTGGTCTTTATCTACCTACCTATCCATTTGTTTATTTGATTGATATCTTTTGTCATGACATCATATTCATTTCCATATAGAAAATTAACCATTGAGACTTCTTTGCAATAAAGACTTTAAAAAAAAAAAGCAAAACCAAAAAGAAACAAAATTATTTGGCAGAAATCATCTAGATGTATCAGCAATACTGATAGTACAGCGTGTTCCCCAAAACCATATTACTGCTTTAATCTTTTTACATTAAGATGTATCTTAAAGCTTAAAATGTCAGTAACACTTTTGGGGACTCATTGTATTTTAAAAATACTCTACACTTCCCACCTTTCTCTCTGTAATAATCAGATTTCCTGGAGAAGATCATAAAATGTAAAGTACTAGATAGTTGAGACAGTTTTATTTTTGTCTTTCTACATCCCCGTCTCTAATTATTGCTTAACAAAATACCTGACACATAGGAGGAGCTTAAAAAAAGTTTTTTGGTTGAGTAGTTTCATAGAGATTGTAGAATTTGGTTTTTTTAATCATTTTTAAAATAATTATTCTGTACTTGACACATACTCTGCCTCTTCCCTTTATTAAAAATGAAAGTTAGTCTTTCCTGTGTCTAGTAAATATACATTGCTTATATTTGAAAATGTATATTCTGTGTATATGTGATATCTAATTCCTTTCTGTCAGGAGGTGATTGAACAGCTAGGGGCTGCAGTGGATAGAGTAAAATGCTTAGTGTAGTGCCTGGCACATAATTGGTACCATGTAAATGCTTGTTTTTCTTATTAGTGTTTTGCTACATCACTCTTTCTTTGCAACGATCAGGGTCTTTCAGTGTCTCAGGTTTCTTTATCTTTGCAATATTGTGTCTCAACAACAATAGTAAGGGTTTATTAAGCACTTACTATATGCCAGGTGTTGTACTAAGTGCTGGGGATACAAACATTTCCAAAGAATAGATGCAATATTGCACATCCATAGAGGCAGGTAGCACTGTGGGGATAGAGTGCTGAGCCTGGAGTCAGGAAGACCCGAATTCTAATATGAACTCAGGTACTTATTTTCTGTGTTACCCTGGACAAGTCATTAACTGCCTCAGTTTCTTCATCTGTAAAACAAGAATAATAGTACCTACCTCCCAGGGTTGTGAGGCTCAAATGAAATACTTGTAAAAAGTGGTTAACCTGGAAAATTTGTTGTTATCGTTTTTTAGTCCTGTCTACTCTTTGAAACCCAATTTGGGATTTTCTTGGCAAAGATATTGAAGTAGCTTGTCATTTTCTTTTCTAACTTACTTTACAGATGAAGAAACTGAGGGAAATGGGATGAAATCACTTGTCCAGGGCCACACAGCTACTAAGTGTTTGAGGCTGGATTTGAACTTAAAAACGTCTTCCTGATTCCGAGCCCAGCACTATCAACCACACTGCCTAGCTGCCTAGCCCAGCATATTGTAGATGTTATAAAAATGCTAAATCTTTCCCTCCCTCCTTTCCCATTGTCTCCCACCTCTGTAAAAGGAGGGAAGGAGGTACTTTTCTCATTTTTTCCTAATGGACAATATCGGTCATGAATATAATGTCCAGTGTCATTTTTGATCTGTTTTTCTATTTACATTGTTGAAATTATTGTGTATTTTTCTTTATTTTATTGATTTCACTCAATTAATGAGGTTTCTAGGTATTGTTCATACCAGTAATATTCCATCATATTCAGGTAATACAATTTGTTTAACCATTTCCAATCAATAAGTATCTACTTTGTTCCCTTTTCTTTGTTACCACAGAAAGTCCTGCTGGGACTGTTGGATTGCTTGAGGTTGGAATTCTGAACTTCAATGGGCTAATCAATGGGACTTGCATAAAATCTATCTCCAATATGGTATGGTGAAGTCTGTGTGTTTTAAGGGCTGTCCCCCATCTGTAGCATGGGGGATGCCATACTATGGCGCAAAGGAAAGCAGAAGAGCTATCTCTAACTTCTTCTCTCCTTCACCAAGGAGCACTAATTCCTTCTAGGAGGAAAAAAGTAAGAAGTTAAGGTCAGAGGTTGCCATTTTGCTCTCCCCAGAGGAAAGGGGTCCTAGGCTAAAATTACTATCTGTTCCCTTAAATCTTGTTGATTTGGAGGGTGTGATTTTAAGGTTCAAGATAGCTTCGGATTGAAGTTCCTTAGTGGGGAAGAGGAGGATCCCAAGTTTTATGTCTTAGGCTTGGCTATCTCATCACCAAAACCAGGTTTCACAATGAACACATATAGCACTTAAACTAAGAAAGTTATTTATTTGAATTGGAGCAAAATAGAAATCAGAGAAAGTACATATGGGAGAATATCTACCAGACAGTATGTAAGGAGCTTTTTCTTCTGAGGAGTAAGGGAGCTAATCCAGGAGGAAGTTCTAGATTTTACCCAAGCCAATTTCCCCCAGATCTCTAGTGCAGTAAGTTAGGGATAAGGACATCATGGTAACTACCAGCTCTTCTTATATTGATTTCTTCCTGGAAACTTTTGAGGCTGACATTTTCTAACTTCTCTCCCAAAGCTGGAAACCAGACACACCTAAGAGATTTGAAGAGAACTCAGAGAAAACTGAAACCCTTCCCCATCTCAACAAATCCACCTCCACCCCTTACATAAACATGGGGATATTGATCTTCACTTATAAGGAGAGTCCCATATCAATGGGTTTGGGGGCTAAGGTTACAATATGACAGGCCTCTGCTCTGCCTAAGGTAGGGGCTTACAAGAACAGGTTGGAAACAGAGCAGATCAGTAGAGTCCACAAGTGGCCAATGCCCTTCCAGCTTGAATAAGATAGGGGGATCTAGTCTCAAAAAAGGAGTGGGAGTAGTATAAGACTTTAGAGTATCTTTGGAATTTTTGTTTCTTTTCCTTTCTGTTCTTCCCCCCCCCCCCCTCTCTCTCTCTCTCTTTCTCTCTCTCTCTCTCTCTCTCTCTCTCTCTCTCTCTCTCTCTCTCTCTCTCCCCCCTTTTCTTTTCTTTCTCCATATTCATCATGCTTAGCAGTAAAACTTCTAAACTTCTGGGCTCCAAGGATATGGATGCTTTGGTCACTTTTCTAGCCTTTTTACAAATTGGTTTCCAAAATGGTTGCAAGGGTTCAAACATAGCAGCTTTCTTTTTAAAAATTTATTTTATTTAATAGTATTTTATTACATGTAAAGACATTTTTCAACATTCAATTTTTGAAAGATTTTGATTTCTGAATTTTTTCCTTTCCCTCTCTCCTTCCTTCTCCCTAAGATGGCAAGTAATGTGATGTAGATTATACATATTCAATCATGTAAAACATTTCCACATTAGTCCTGTTGTGAAAGAAGAAACAGAACAAAAGGGAAAAAAAAGTGAAAATAGAATGTTTGATCTGTATTCAGACTCTGCCAGTTCTTTCTCTGGATATGGATAGCATTTTCCAGCATGAGCCTTTAAACAAAGCAACTTTCAAGGGCCATTCACTAAATTAGAGAGGAGTAGCAATTTGAGTTCAGGGGAGAGGGTGCCCATACAAAGGATAAAATTTCAGATCTTTTCAGTATTGAAAGAACTTACAAGTAATAATTATAATAATTAACATTTTATATAATGCTAAGCACTTTACAATAATTATTTCACTGCAATTTCTCACAAAAACCCTGAAGGTAGGTGCTATTATACTCAAAATAGTTGAGAAAACCGAGGCATACAGAAATTAAATGACTTGTCCAGGGTCACATAGCTAGTAAATGTCTGAGGTTGGAGGATTACAAATGCAGCTCTTTCTGACTCCAAACCCAGCTCTCTATTCAATGTGCCACCACACCATGAGAAACATACTCAAACCAATCTTGGTGATTTCTCTGCCTCCAGTTTAGACACATCTGAAATAGTTTGTGTTACCAGTTGATAGGACTCACCTCATATCTATTGGTAGGGATTTGAGGGAAAGAAGGATTTGCAAAGCCTTCTCTAGAAATTCCCTTTAAATCTCTGCAAATACTAGGTCTATATTCTAACGAGATCATTACAAAAGGAGAAAGGACCCACATGCACAAAAATGTTTTTAGTAGCTTTCTTTGTGGTGGCAAAGAATTGGAAATTGAGGGATACCCATCAGTTGGGGAATGGCTAAACAAGTTGTGGCATAAGAATGTAATGGAATGTTATAAGAAATGATGAGAAGGTAGATTTCAGAAAAACCTGGAAAGATTTCCATAAACTGATGTTGAGTGAAGTGAGCAGAATCAAGAGAACATTGTACACAATAACAACATCATTGTGTGGCGATCACCTTTGATAGATTGTTCTTCTCAGCAATATAATAATCTATCATAGTTCCAAAAGACTCATGGTGGAAAATGCAATCCACATTTAGAGAAAGAATTATGGTATCTGAATGCAGATAGAAACATACTATTTTCACTGTGTGTGTGTGTCTGAGAGAGAGAGAGAGAGAGAGAGAGGTGGTTTACCTTTCATTCTGTTTCTTCTCTCACAACATGACTAATGTGGAAATAGGTTTAATATGATTACATGTTGTAAATATATATCAGATTGTATGCCCTCTTGGGGAGGAGAGAGGAGAGGGGAGGGGAGGGGAGGAAAAAAAAATTTGGAACTCAAAATCTTACCAAAAATCTTTATGTGAAATTTGAAAAAATAAAATACAAAAAAAAAAAAATCTGCAAATACCCAAAGAGAGCTTTTGAGAGAAGCACCATTTAGGGATGATTCTGCAAATTGTATTTCTTGCACTCTGATCCTCAGTAGAATTTGGTTCTCCTTGATCTGCATGGATGACCATAGAGAAAGGGAAAAAGAGAGCTGCAGTCCAAGACTATATACCAACTTCAGAGGGTGTGGCAAGAGATATTCAGCCTGGAGCAAGAAAAGGCAGAAGAGACAGGATGAGGAAGGGGGTGGAATCCACATCCATTAGTCTGATTTCCTCTTCTAGAGACCGAGCATGGCCTTGATCTAAGACAAAACACTTGGCTAAGCTAAGTATCTTTTTCAATCATTTAACAAATATTTATTGAATAACTGCCCTATGTTTATTGGCTTCTGTAGTGAGAGGGAAATAAATTGGAGGGAGGAAGGAAATCATTATTAGCCAAGTATAGGAAGAAGGACTGTTTTCATAACCAAGGTTGAATTGGGATATTATTGAAATCTTTAAGGCATAAAGTGAATAGACACTTTGACTAGAACTCCATCCCTAATTCTTAGAACCCTGAATTAGGAGAATTTAGAACCATAAGATTAGAGGATTTAGGGTTGGAACTGATTATAGAAATATATTCCTATGCCCTCATTTTACAAATGAGAAAGCGAGACTCAGAGAAAGAAGTGACCTGTCTGAAGTCACACAGGTAACAGGCATCTGAGCAAAGATTTGAATCCAAGTCTTTGGTCATTTCTACCACATTTTCTCCTTCACCCCAAATATAAAGTGGGAATGGAATTGGGGGGAGTAGCTCCATCCTTATACAGTACAAAATAAATCCTGCACATTTATTTCATCAGCTCCAGAAGCTGAGGGCATAGATAGAAAAAGGATCACAGAATGATGGATTATGGAGAGAAGCAGGGGGCCAGCTGGTTGACCATGAGGTTAATGTCAGAAAGGCATTCCTAGGAAAGGGATAGTGGTCAGAGTGGGGGTAATCCACATTCTTTTGGGTGATACCTTTAAGTCATGAATCATAATGGAACTGTCCCCAGATTTGGTCCCATCCTCAGGATATGAATACTTAGGAAGAATGTTTTGGCCTTTACTGCTCCATTCAGATCTTCCTCACCTAAATCCAATTCATTTGCATGTCCCTGATGCCATAGTCCTCTTGGAGAATGAAGGACAAACAGTTCCATTTCCCCCAACAAAAGGAAGGTAGGTTAGGCTTGCTCTTGGTTACCTTGGGGGAGCATAACATCATAGTTCTAGAGTAAGAAAGGACCAGAGAAGAAGGGTCATCTAGTTCAGATGAGCAAACTGTAGCCCTTGGGCAATTAAATGAATATTAGAGCACTGGGTTGGAATCAGGAAGACCCATCTTTCTGAGTTCAAATCAGACCTCAGATACTTGCTAGCTGTGTCACCCTGGGCAAATTACTTCACCCTGTTTGCCTCAGCTTAAAATAAGCTGGAGAAGGAAATGGCAAACCACTTTAGAATCTCTGCCAAGAAAACCCCAAATGGGGTCATGAGGAGTCAGCCACGACTGAAAAAGCTACTAACAAACTGAAGTCAGGGACAGTAAGCAATGGAAGTGATATTTGAACCCACAGTCTGTATTTAAAAACAAAAAAATCTATACTAGAGACATTAGTATGGAGGATTGCTAATTCAGTAAGAAGCATAGGTCTGTCTGAATTGGACACTGTAAACATAGACAATAGAGCCCAGTGCCTTCAGGGGAAAGAGGCTCCATTCTGCCCTCAAGTGAGATTCTTATACCAGTGGATAGCAATATAATCAAGAAGGCTTCATTACTCAAGACTTTTTTCTCCTGTGCTCAATTATGGCTATGGAAGGACTTACTAAGCTTAAAAGGTTCCAAGTGTGGGCCTGCTTGTTGAGGCTATATCTGATAACCAAAGGAGGACCAGTTTACTTAAATTGGGGGAAAATCATTCTCAAATTTGCCGCAAGATGATACATTTTTTGAAGCTACCAGAATGATTGGAATTCAACTCTGTTATGGGCAAGGTCATGATGATTGGAAGAAATGGTCACCCACACCATCCCCTTCTTCCTTTCTCTTTACAGATGTGGTGAGAACAACTATGGATGCAGAACATTACATATACAATTATATATTGATGAGTAGAAGCTGAATTGTTCTTTTTTTCTTTTTCTTTCTTTCTTTTTTCATGGGAATTGTTCTTTGGGAGAAGAAAGATGGAAGGATAATGATGATATGGGTTTGATAGCCAGCATTTATTATGACTCATTAAGGTTTACAAAATGGTTTACAAATATAGTCTCATTGAAAAATGCTATCTGCCTCTAGAAAAATAACTGATAGTGTCTCATTGCAGACTATTCCTTCCTTCCTTCCTTCCTTCCTTCCTTCCTTCCTTCCTTCCTTCCTTCCTTCCTATGTTTTACATGATTACACATGGATTACCTATATCAGATTGATTATTTCGATTGATAGGGAAGAAATAGAATCTGGATCTCAAAACTTTTTAAAAAAATGTTTAAATTGTTTTAAAATATAATTGTGGAAAAAATAAAATATTATTTTAAAAGTTTCATTTTATCCTTATAGCCCTGGAAGGTAGGTGCTATTACTATCCTCATTTCATAGATGAGAAAATAAAGTAGGTAGAGATTAAGCAATAATTAATGAGTGTCCAAGGCCAAAATAGAATTAGGATCTTGAAAATGCTATTATGGCACCCAGTTACCTATTTGGAAATAAAGGTGATAACAAAAGATAAAAAAAAAAAAAAGAATATCCCAAGAGGCTCAAGTAATCTATTAAAGTACCATTTCTCTCACCTTTCTGAACTGTTCTAACCACTTTGGAGAATAATTTCCTGAGTCTTCAGGAAGTTGTTCCAAAGTTGTGATGGTCATAGGATGATCAACTCCTATCTCTTCCCAAACTGTGTTCCCAAGACTTAGCCCCTCTCACTCCCTTCTTGCCCCTTCCTCCAGAGACCAGCTAGGAAGGAAGAGAAAGAGAAAAAGAGATAAGACCAAAAATAAAAAGATGATCCAAAGATTCTTCCTCCAGACCTTGAAAGATTGACCTTAACACTGGTATTGGGACAATGGGGCAAGATACTGATGGGTCCTTGGAAGATACAAGCCCTATCTACCCTCCTCACTAATAACTTCGAGAATAGGGGTTAAGCTGAAAGATGAGAAGGAAACCTTCTCTTCCCCCTTAGTGCACTTGTTTGGAGACACTTGACAGGGAAGGAGATGGGAGCCAGTCTCAGAAATGATTATTTCCTCTGGGTGTGAAGATGGGGAAGTCCAAACTGCCCTTTATAATCCATAGAATTTTCTCATTCTGGGGCAGCTAGGTGGCACAGTGGATAGAGCACCAACCCTGAAGTCAGGAGGACCTGAGTTAAAATCTGGTCTCAGACACTTAACATTCCCTAGCTGTGTGACCCTGGGCAAGTCACTTAACCCCAATTGTCTCAGCAAAAAAAGCAAAAAAAAAAAAAAAAAAAATTCTCTCTTTCCAAAACATGGAAAGGAATGGGAACCTCTACCACCAAGAGCAGAATTTACTGGGGAAAAAGGGGTAGGAGAAGGGGAGTATGTGAGACAGGAAGTCTATAGGGAGGTCATTAGGGCCCTACTTTTATTTCCTAAATAATCTTATCTAGAATATAAAGATAGAGAAGAAAACCAACTCCTTGGGGAAGTAGGCAGATTCTCTGGAGTACAGGGCCCAAAAGGTTCAAGTCGGGGATATAGGAAGATAAGGGAAAAATGTAAGACAGCAGAATAAAGCTGGAGGTCCAGACCTCCATCCCAAGAAGCCCCTAGCTCCTGGATGCCCCAGACATCCATCTGACTCCTTTCCTCAAACCCTTGTCCAACTTGTACATGTAGAAGGAATGAGGGTAGCAAGAGGGCAGTTGTCTTTCTGGTTCCAGCTGGGTCCCTACCTTTGCTACTCTGGAGGTCAGAAGGTAGTTTTTGGGGACTCCTGTCCAGATATGGTTAATACCATCCAATGTATGGAGAAAGGTGGTCAATTGGGGGTGAAACCCTAAAGTTTCAGAGAAGAGGGAAGGAAGGACTTTCCCCCCCACCTTCTTCCCAACACAATACCTAGGAAAGGTCCATGACAGCTTGACAACTATTTTCAGCATCCATGTTAGTGAAAAATCCTGAAGGGAGGAAAAGGAAAGTTGAATGTATGTAACATATGGGATTTAACTGGGAACCCACCAGAAGTTAAGATGTAGGTCTGATAACTAGCAGGAATTCTGATTCCTTCCTCCTTTCCATTCAACCTGTTCTAGCCAGAGTCAAATTTGGGGGAGCCTCCTTGGATGTTCTGTGTGATGGAAGGAAAGCGAACCATTTCTGGGCTTGGGAGTGGGATAGGTGTAGATGGTAGAGAATGGGCTGAGGAAGATCATGTTTTGAGAATGAGAGGGCCAGGCCAGAGAATGGGAACTGTACTGTGGCAGACTCAGGGATTCTGGAAATTGAGTATATGATGGTGGGGAGAAGAATTCAGTGACTCACGGTACATGGCCTCCAGCTAGACAAGGTATTATTTTGTTAATTTTATTTACTAAATTAATTTTATTAAAAATTATTTTTAATGTTCTTATCTGAATAGCGGGGCACTAGCACCTGCAGCAGCTGGTTGTTTAGCTTGATGCCTGGAGAAGGAGAAATGTTGGGGAGAGGAGGGAAAGTTAAGTCCTGCTCCATCACTCAGAAAGAAGAAACCTTCCCTCCCAACATCATCCCTGCATAGAAACAACCCTTGCAACATCCTCCTCCAACCAAAGCAGAGCTGGTCTCCCTCCTCCCGCCCCTCGGTGGCCCCCTTCATCAGCTGCTTCCACAGCCAGGTGCATCTCATGAGAGCCCACGGGACCAGACCTGTCCACATCATATTCATGGAAGATAGTCTGGTGGGACAGAGATGGATGGTAACAGGGTGGAAGGGATGGGTTGGGCTACGTTGAGAGTGAAAAGGGTATGTTCAGTAGCACTGAGAAGGGGATAGAAAGCAAGGAAATAAAAGGGATGGGGGAGTGGAGTCTGGATGGACACTAAGGACTACAGAGGAGACATCCTCTCTCTCTCAAAGGCCTAATAGAATGGGCCTTGTGTGCATGACCCACAGGGAAGTATTCTATGAAGTAGGAGTTGTTCTATGAAGTACTACCAGAATAAGAGCTTGTGTGTGTGTGTGTGTTCAGGGTATGGTCAGGAAAAGTAGTGAAGAATATCAGGAGAAGGAAGTTTCCTTCCCAGTTCTCTCATCCCAACACATCTACAACAGGCCTTCCCCATTGCCCTTGGCATGGAGCTAGTCTACTCAGCCTTTCTCTTCCTCAGGCTTTTCCTACCACTTCTTCAGTGACAGTAGGATGGGGGAGGAGAGGGGATTCTAACCCCATATCTTGCCTCTATCTGTTCCCCTTTACCTTAGCAAACTCCCTAGATTTCCTACTTCCCCAAGGCCCTCCTCCATACACATAGCCTGTCCCGTGCCAATCAACCCCTTCTCATCAGCCACTTCTGAATCTTGTTCCACAGGACCTGAAACTCCACCATGCTCAAGTGACCACTGCCATCAGCCTGGAGGGTGGGGTAGAGATCAAAGGGAAAAGGCAGGTCCTAAGGGAAGGATAGCTCCATAAAGAATTTCTTGAATCTCCTATTCTCTTATCCTAGGAAGAGGAGGGTCGGTAGCTAGGGCCAAGAATGACTCTGAGAGATGCAGCCTCCAGCAGAAGTGAGAGCAGAGCAGAGGAATTAGAGGAAGGAAGAACAAGCAAGAACTTTAGACCCCCTTCCTCACACTCATTTCACAGTGGAAGAAACTAGAATCTATTGAGGGAAATTGATTTGACCCAGTTCTCATAACAAGTTAAATAAGAGAGCCAGAATTCAATGACTTTGATTCCAAACCTAGTGCTCTTTTCAGTTCACTTGTCTCTCCTGATAGAATGCAATCTTTTTTTCTTAGAATGAAATTTTTTTCCTCCTTTATAGCTTCAGAATCTTACACAAGGTCTGGCATATAGTTAGTAGTCTTTTAATAAATGCCTGTTGATTTATTGATAGTATCACATTGTCTGCCTGCCCTTTAAGGCATTTTTTCCTTTATAGATACCAGAGCCCAATTCTATCTGAGAAGCTTGGAGTAAGGAATGCATATCACCAAGGAGCAAAATTTATTTGATGGAAACATTGTAGGAAAGCTAATAGAGGACCATAGATTTAGAATTAGAACCTATATGTTCTAAAATATTTTAGCAGGTTTTTGTTGTTTTTTTTTTTTTTTTGTGGCAGTAACTAACTAGAAATTGTGGGGATGCCTGTCAGTAGAGGAATGTCTCAACAAATTGTCGTAAATGTTTGTGATGGAATATTATTCTGGCATTAAAAAATGATAATGATTTTAGAAAAAACATGTAAAGACTTGTATGAAATAATGAAGAGTGAAATGAATGTGTGTATATATAGACATACAAATATATATGTGCATATGCATACACATATGTATATATTGGTATCTAGTGGTAGCCATCTCTTGGGTGGGGGGAAAGTTACATAATAAGTTAGTTGTATTTAAAAGGAATAGAAGGGTGTAGCTAGGTGGCCCAGTAGATAGAGGACTGAAGTCGAGAGCACCTGAGTTCAAATCTGATGTCAGGAACTTAACACTTCCTACTTGTGTGACCCTGGGCAAGTTACTTAACCCCAATTGCCTCAGCAAAAAAATAAAATAAAATAAAAGGAATAAATGGTTGTATGTAACAGATCTGCAGTTTCCATTTTGTTATGGAAATGCTTGTTTTTTTTCCCAATTCTTAAAATTAAAAAAAAAAATTAAAACAAAAACAAACAAAAGCCTAAAACGAAATATAATAGATTAATGTGATGGTGCTGTAAGGAATATAGAATGCAATGACTACAGAGAAACATGGAAAGACTTTCATGAACTGACAAATGGGAGTAAGCAGAGTCAAGAAAACAATATACAAGAGAATTACAACAGTGTAAATGGAAAGAACGACTATAAAACAACACGAAATGAATGTTACAAAATTACAAGGAACAAACTTGGCCCCAAAGAAGAGATAAGAGAATGCATCTTCCTTAACTAGTTTGCAGAGGTTGGAGGGTAGGGGTTAAAAGCTGTGGAATATCATTTTATAGCCAGTTTTGCTGATGTTTTGATAGGTTTTGGTGTTTCTCCACTTACCTCCTCTCCTCTATTCCTATCTTCTTTTCTTTCTTTCTTTCATTTTTTTTTAAATGAAGTAGTTTTCTGGGAAGAGTAAGGGGGAGAGATACATGCAACAATGCTTGTCTGAGAAAGCAGATAGTTAAATTTTAAGTGTGAGTATTTGCACCTTGGAAATCAGCAAATGAAACAAATAAGGTCTCAATTTCTTGTTCTATTAATTGTCTGGAATGAAGAAAAGAATGGAGAAAATGTAATGATGCAAATCAAACTTAAAAGTACACTGTGCAGACTTTTTTCCCCTTAAAGAGCCAGTTAAACATTTATCAGCATGGATATCTGAGGAAATTTAGACAATGTCAATAGATGTCAATGTCAATAGATCAAAAGATGTCAATAAAAATTTATTTAAGAAAAAAAACTCCCAGGTTTGAAAGAATAGAGAATTTCATAGCTGCCTCTGTTTTCTCTTTGTAAAAGATGAGGTTGGACTAGTTTTAAAGCCTATGAAACCATTCTGAGTGAAGTTTGTCTTAATGTTTGAGTCCTGAATCCCATATCCACAGGTGGATTGGATACTTAATCCCACTCTTGTCAGAGAAAAAGAAGATACCCACCCCCAACTCCAACAGAGAAAGGAATAGTAAAACAGAGAATAATGACAGAAATAAAGTTTTGTGGGAGCTCCAAATCAGTCTGCTGGATTTCTTTTCCTGACTAGGGAATGGATTTTTTTCTTTTGGTCATGCTTTTCAAATTGCATGACCATACCAACCCATCCCATGATCCTTGACTCTTTATTGTCAATTCACTATTCTCAGACAGGCTTGGGATCCCCATGCCCTCTCTTCTCAGACTCCCCTACTCACAAGGATAATTATTGCAACCTCCTGCCTCTGTGCCGACTGCCCTTGTAGAGTGTGCTATGCCATTGGCTCAAATTGTCCTTGTTGAGGGCATCAAGGGTCAAGTTATAGATTTCCAGGCATGTGAATTGTTGCAAGAAATCCGAGAAGGACATTCTGGGTTTGGGTGGGAGAAAGAAGCAGAGAAGCAAAGAATTCAGTTAATGCCAGTCCCATGGATCTCTTTCTATCCTGAAAGGAGTAAGTTTTTCCTTCCTCTTCCCCTCTCATGAAAAGTTAGGAGAAGATGAAAAAAAAGATCAGAAAATAAGTATAAAAAGTGGGGAATGATTAGGGGACAAGGAAAAGGGGATAGATACCCCATGTAGCTGTACTGATCAGAATTCCTCATCTTCCAACCTGAGTAGCAATTATTCTACTCCTGGGAACTAAGAATAGAAAGGTGAATGGTCAGATCAACACTTGAAGCCTGGCAAAGGATAGGAATCTCTGACCCACTTCAAATTCTGCTTCTTTCAGGTACTACCTTTGTGATCTTGGAACAAATGACTTAACCTCTCCAAATCTCAATTTTCTCATCCGTGAAATGAAGAGATTCTACTAATGGGGTTTTAAACGTCTCTTCTAGCTCTAAATCTATGATTCTGTGATATGTAGAGAGGTAAGCAATTGGATGTCTCAAAGCTGGGGAAGGAATCTGAAATTTTCAACCATCAATTTGGTACTCGATACACAAAAAGACAGAGCTAAGAAACACATCTAAAACATAGAGATACATACAGGGTGAAGGTAAAAGGCTGGAGCAGAATCTATTATGCTTCAGGTGAACAAAAAAAAGCAGGGGTAGCAATCCTGATCTCAGACCAAGTAAAAGCAAAGATACACAATTAAAAGAGACAAAGAAGGAAATTATATCTTCCTAAAGGGTACCATAGATAATGAAGCAATATCAATACTAAACATATATGCACCAAGTGGTATAGCATGGAAATTCCTAGAGGAAAAGTTCAGAGAGATGCAAGAAGAAATAGACAGCAAAACTATAATAGTGGGGGATCTCAACCTCCCTCTCTCAGAACTTGATAAGTCAAACCACAAAATAAATAAGAAAGAAGTTAAGGAGGTAAACAAAATGTTAGAAAAGTTAGGTATGATAGATCTTTGGAGGAAATTAAATGGAGACAGAAAGGAGTTTACTTTTTTCTCAGCAGTCCATGGAACTTATACAAAAATTGACCATGTGTTAGGACACAAAAACCTCAAAATCAAATGCAGGAAGGCAGAAATAATAAATGTATTTTTTTCAGATCATGATGGAATAAAAATCACATGCAATATAAGGCCAGGAGAAAATAGACCAAAAACCAATTGGAAACTAAATAATTTTATCCTAAAGGATGAATGGGTGAAACAGCAAATTACAGACACAATTACTACTTTCATCCAAGAGAATAACAATAAGGAGACAACATACCAAAATTTGTGGGATACAGCCAAAGCGGTAATAAGGGGAAATTTTATATCTCTAGATGCTTATTTGCATAAAATAGAGAAAGAGAAAATCAATGAATTGGGCTTGCAACTAAAAAAGCTAGAGAAAGAACCAATTAAAAACCCCCAATCAAATACCAAACTTGAAATCCTAAAAATAAAAGGAGAGATTAGTAAAATTGAAAGTAAAAAAAAAACTATTGAATTAATAAATAAAACTAAAAGTTGGTTTTATGAAAAAACCAACAAAATAGATAAACCTCTAGTTAATTTAATTAGAAAAAGGAAAGAGGAAAATCAAATTGTTAGTCTCAAAAATGAAAAGGGAGAACTTTCCACCAATGAAGAGGAAATTAGAGCAATAATCAGGAGTTACTTTGCCCAACTGTATGCCAATAAATTTGATAACCTAAGTGAAATGGAGGAATATCTACAAAAATATAGATTGCCCAGATTAACAGAAGAGGAAATAAATTACTTAAATAGTCCCATTTTAGAAAAAGAAATAGAACAAGTCATTAATCAACTCCCTAAGAAAAAATACCCAGGACCAGATGGATTTACATGTGAATTCTACCAAACATTTAAAGAACAATTAACTCCAATATTATATAAACTATTTGAAAAAATAGGGAATGAAGGACTCCTACCAAACTCCTTTTATGATACAGACATGGTACTGATACCTAAACCAGGTAAAACAAAAACAGAGAAAGAAAATTATAGACCAATCTCCTTAATGAATATTGATGCAAAAATCTTAAATAAAATATTAGCAAAGAGATTACAGAAAATCATTCCTAGAATAATACACCATGACCAAGTAGGATTTATACCAGGAATGCAGGGATGGTTCGATATTAGGAAAACTATTAACATAATTGACTATATTAATAACCAAATTAACAAAAAACATATGATAATCTCAATAGATGCAGAAAAAGCATTTGACAAAATCCAACATCCATTCCTATTAAAAACATTAGAGAGTATAGGAATTAATGGACTTTTCCTTAAAATAGTCACTAGCATCTATTTAAAACCATCAGCTAGTATCATATGTAATGGTGGCAAACTGGAACCATTCCCAATAAGATCAGGGGTGAAACAAGGTTGCCCACTATCACCATTACTATTCAATATTGTATTAGAAATGCTAGCCTTAAGAATGTTTGTGGCACATGTGCAAGAATGTTTGTGGCAACCCTTTTTGTAGTGGCTAGAAACTGGAAACTGAATAGATGCCCTTCAATTGGAGAATGGCTGAATAAATTATGGTATATGAATATTATGGAATATTATTGTTCTGTAAGAAATGACCAGCAAGATGATTTCAGAGAGGTCTGGAGAGACTTACATGAACTGATGCTGAGTGAAATGAGCAGAACCAGATCATTATACACGGCAACAACAGTACTATATGACGATTAATTCTGATGGACATGGCTCTCTTCAACAATGATATGTTTCAAACCACCTCCAATTGTTCACTGAAGAAAGCCATATATACCCAGAGAGAGGGATGCAAACTGTGGACCACAACATAACATTCTCATACTCCTTGATTGATGTTTGCTTACATTGTGTTTCCTTTATCTGATATATCGTTTGTGTAGATAAGATTTTTCTTGCACAACAATGATAAGTTTGGAAATATGTATACATATATTCGATTTGCCAATATTTTAACATAATTAACATGTAGTGGATATCCTGCCATCTAGGGGAGGGGTGGGGAAGTTGGGGGGAAAAATTTGTAACGGAAAGCTACGTAAGGGTTATTGTTGAAGAATTACCCACACATATGTTATGCAAATAAAATAAAATTAAAAAAAAAAAAGAATGTTTGTGGCAGCCCTTTTTGTAGTGGCTAGAAACTGGAAACTGAAGGGATGCCCATCAATTGGAGAGTGGCTGAATAAATTATAGTATATGAATGTTATGGAATATTATTGTTCTGTAAGAAACGACCAGCAGGACAATTTCAGAGAGGCCTGAAGGGAATTGCATGAACTGACGCTGAGTGAAACGAGCAGAACCAGGAGATCATCATACATAGCAACAACAGTATTACATGATGATCAATTCTGATGGACATGGCTCTCTGCAACAAAGAATTGTCTCAAACCAGTTCCAATTGTTCACTGAAGAAAACCATATACACCCAGAGAGAAAGAAATGAAATATGGACCACAACATAACATTTTCATGCTCTCTATTGATGTTTGCTTGCATTGTGTTGCCTTTCTCTGATTCTTTTTTTTTTCTTGTAGATAGGATTTTTCTTGCAAAACTTCTCAAGCATTTCAACATTATTAACATGTAGTGGACTTCCTGCCATCTAGGGGAGGGGAGGGGACTGGGGGTAAAATTTATAATGGAAAGCTTTGTAAAGATCAATGTTGGGGAACTACCCATACATATGTTATACAAATAAAAAGCTTTAATAAAAAAAAAAAACTGCTTCAAAACTCAAAAAAAAAAAAAAAAAGAAATGCTAGCCTTGGCAATAAGACAAGAAAAAGAGATTAAAGGAATTAGAGTAGGGCATGAGGAAACCAAATTATCACTCTTTGCAGATATGATGGTCTACTTAGAGAACCCTAGAGAATCAACTAAAAAACTATTCGAATTAATCCACAACTTTAGCAAAGTTGCAGGATACAAAATAAATCCACATAAATCATCAGCATTCTTATACATCACCAACAAAATGCAACAGCAAGAGATACAAAGAGAAATTCCATTTAAAATAACTATCGATAGTATAAAATATTTGGGAATATATCTGCCAAGGGAAAGTCAGGATCTGTATGAGCAAAACTACAAAACACTCTCCACACAAATAAAGTCAGATCTAAATAATTGGAAAAACATCAAGTGCTCTTGGATAGGTTGAGCGAATATAATAAAGATGGCAATACTACCTAAACTAATCTATTTAGTGCTATACCAATCAAACTCCCAAGAGATTATTTAACTGACCTAGAAAAAATAACAACAAAATTCATCTGGAAAAACAAAAGGTCAAGAATTTCAAGGGAATTAATGAAAAAAAAAATGCAAATGAGGGTGGCCTAGCTGTACCAGATCTTTAACTATATTATAAAGCAGTGGTCACCAAAACCATTTGGTACTGGATAAGAAATAGAGTAGTGGATCAGTGGAATAGGTTAGGTTCACAGGACAAAATACTCAATGACAATAGTAATCTAGTGTTTGATAAACCCAAAGACCCCAGTTTTGGGGATAAAAACTCACTATTTGACAAAAACTGCTGGGATAATTGGAAACTAGTATGGAAGAAATTAGGCATTGACCCACACCTAACACCATATACCAAGATAAGTCAAAATGGATTCATGATCTAGGCATAAAGAATGATATTATAAACAAATTAGAACAATGTAGGATGGTTTACTTCTCAGACCTATGGAGGGGGAAGGAATTTGTGACCAAAGAAGAACTAGAGGTCATCATTAATCACAAAATAGGTAAGTTTGACTATATCAAGTTAAAAAGTTTTTGTACAAACAAAATGAATGCAGACAAGATTAGAAGGGTAGCAGTAAACTGGGAAAATATTTTTACATCCAAAGGTTCTGATAAAGGCCTCATTTCTAAAATATATCGAGAATTGACTCAAATATATAAGAATTCAAGCCATTCTCCAATTGATAAATGGTCAAAAGATATGAACAGACAATTTTCAGACGAAGAAATTGAAACTATTTCCGGTCACATGAAAAGGTGCTCCAAGTCACTATTGATCAGAGAAATGCAAATTAAGACAACTCTGAGATACCACTACACACCTGTCAGATTGGCTAAAATGACAGGAAATGATAATGATAACTGTTGGAGGGGATGTGGGAAGACTGGGACACTAATACATTGTTGGTGGAACTGTGAACGGATCCAACCATTCTGGAGAGCAATATGGAACTATGCTCAAAAAGTTATCAACCTGTGCATACCATTTGACCCAGCAGTGTTTCTACTGGGCCTATATCCCAAAGAGATTTTAAAGGAGGGAAAGGGACCCACATGTGCAAAAATGTTTGTGGCAGCCCTTTTTGTAGTGGCAAGAAACTGGAAATTGAAAGGATGCCCATCAATTGGAGAATGGCTGAATAAATTATGGTATATGAATGTTATGGAATATTATTGTTCTGTAAGAAACGACCAACAGAAGGATTTCAGAGAGGCCTGGAGAGACTTGCATGAACTGATGTTGAGTGAAATCAGCAGAACCAGGAGAACATTATACACAGCAACAAGACTATACGATGATCAATTTTGATGGACATGGTTCTCTTCAACAATGATGTGATTCAAACCAGTTCCTATTGTTCAGCAATGAAGATAGTCATATACATCCAGAGACAGGCCTGTGGGAACTGAGTGTGAACCACAACACAGCATTTTAACGCTTTCTGTGAATATTTCCATGCATTTTGTTTTCCTTATTAGGTTGTTTTTTCTTCTTCTCTTTCTAGATCTGATGTTTCTTGTGCAGTAAGATAACTGTATAGATATGTATACATGTATTGCATTTGTCATATAATTTATCCTATTTAGCATGTATTAGATTACCTGTCATCTAGGGGTGGGGGGTGGGGGGAAGGAGGAGAAAAGCTTGGGGGAAAAAAAAAGTTTTTTGCAATGGTCAACGTAGAAAAAAAAAGAGAGAGAGAGAGATTTCCTCCCAGTTTTCCTGGTTTTGTCTTCTGGGGCCAAACAAAAATAAGATCATAAATTTCACCTGGGAAGGAATCTTAGCAGCCACCTACTCTAACCCCCTCAGAACTCAGAGAGATTAAGGGACTTGTTCAGTGGCTCATAGGTAGTATCATTCCTAATTAGGTTTTGAATGCAGCTCTTTTTGAACACATCTTTCTGTGTTCTGACACTATAGTTGTCTCTCTCTCTCTCTTAAACATAGTTTCTGACACTATAATTGTCTCTCCTTTTTTTTCTTGAGGCAATTGGGGTAAAAAGACTTGCCCAAGGTCACACAGCTAGGAAGTGTTAAGTGTCTGAGGTTGGATTTGAACTTAGGTCCTCCTGACTTCAGGGCTGATGCTCTATCCACTGAATCACCTAGATGTCCCTATAGTTGTCTCTTTAAAATCTAATTCTTCTTCCATTTGAGGATAGTAATCATGTTTTCATTCCCTATTCCAATCTCTTTGCATCAGGTGAAACACAAACCAATTCATTCAATTGAACTTCATAGGTCATGGACTCCAGGACCTTCATATATGGACCTTCATATATATATATGTATATATATATATATATATATACACATATAACATATTCCACTAATTCATATATAATCATTTATAATAGCTAGCTTTTACATAGTGTTTTATGATTTGCAAAACGCTTTATAAATATTATCAGAAGAACTTTGGAGGTAGGTACTATTATTATTATTATTATACAGATGAGGAAACTGAGGCAAACAATGTTAAGTAACTCGTTCAACTACCCCATGAGACTAAATTACTTGAGAGCAGGGGCATCCTTTTTATATCTCTATCTCTAGTATTTAGTACTCTGTATACAAGAGCTTAGAAAATATTTTAACTGGCTTGACTAATCAGAGTATGAGATGGATGACAGGAAAGACAGGAGATAATCATCTCTCCTCCAAGATTCTGCTCTCTCTGGCCTATGGCTCCAGAACTTCCATAGTCAGCCCTGAAATAGAACAAAAATATACTGTCCAATTTATCAGCTGATTGGCCCATAGTCACTAACCTCAAAAGAGATAAATTTCCAGTCCAGTCAACAATTTTGTAGCCATGTCAAGAATTAGCTCTGAAGAAACAGGAAAATCAAATAACTAACTAAAAAGAATCTCAGAAGCTATCTCATACAATTTCTTCTTTTTTGTAAAAAGATAGGAAAATGGAAAGCCAGGAAGATTTCGACCTTGCCCAATATCTTCCATGTAATAAGCATCAGAGATGTATCTAAACTTCAGTCCTCTCCCTCTGGAGTTTATAATCTTTCCATTGTACTATATAACCTCCTACCTTTTCTCTTAAATTTGGCTGCGGGATCAGGTGGGCCAAAAAATCCAAGAGATCTTTAGGATAATAGATTTTTAAGTTAGGGGGGTGTAGAAAGGAAGAATAAGAACTTCTAATTTTGAATCCTGCTTTCTTCCCAACTATCTAAGAGATGGCCCAGAGATAGAGTAACCAGCCATTAGCTTCTAGTGAAAAACAAAGAAGCCACATCATAGTGAATAGCTGAGCAAATTATAACACATGGATATAAGGAAAAATTATTGTGCCGTAAGACATGATAAAGGAGAGAGTGAAATGAGCAGAGCTAGAAGAAGAAGAGCTATACAATAACCACAAAATTGTAAAGATAAATAACTGAGAGATTTAAGAATTCTGATTGAATATAATAACCATGACTTACACGGGCCTGATGAGGAAGCATATGACTCATTGCTTAACAGAGAAGTGATAGACTCAGTGCAGGAGAAGACATTCATTTTTGGACATAGCCACTGTGTAAATTTGTTTTGATTAATTAATGGTTTCCTTTTTTTCCCCCAATGCAACTAAAAGAGGTGGAAAGGAGAGAAAATGGATTTTTATTCACTGAACAAGTAAAATTCATTGTGGCACCTGATTGTAATGGAATACTATTGTACCAGAAGAAATGATGAGCAGGACACTCTCAGAAAAACCTAAAAAGACTTACATAAACTGATACTACATTAAATAAGCAGAAACATTATACATAATAATAGTAGGAATATTGTACAATGATCAACTGTGAATGACTTAGCTATTCTCAGTAATACAATGATCCAAGGTAATTCCAAAAAACTCATAATGAATGAAAAATGCTATCCATTTCCAGAGAAAAGAACTGATGAAGTCTGAATACAGATTGAAATATACTTTTTTTAAAACTTTATTTTTCTTGAGGTTTGTGTTTTGTTTTTTGTTATTCTCTTTCACAACATATCTTATATGGAAACATATTTTGCAAGACTGCACATATACAACTCAAGGGGTTGGAGAAAGAGAGAGAGAATTCAGAACTCAAAATTAAAAAAAAAAACAACAAATGCTAAAAATTATTTTTACATGTAATTGGGGAAAAATAAAATATTAAATAACATTTTTAAAAAAGAAAAAGTAAAATTCAATGAAAACATAATGGGGGCTGGTGTACCTGAGTCAAAGTAATCTTTGTTACAAAAGGAAGTCGAGTTGGCGTACTGCCAACCTGGGGAGACAGGAACCAGCTTATATGTGGGGTATGCGACTGGCTCTATCCAGGTTAGTTATTTACCAGCACTGACTGAGCCTGTCCCCCACTGCTAGCCAGAGCTCAACTCATTAGTGTGTGCACGAGTACACACACACACACACACACACACTCAAAAGAAGAAGGGAGGAGCTCCCATATTAAATCTCAATTTCTAATCTGAAAACTTGGGAAGGAAAAACAATTGCAGTGAGGTTGCCAAGGGACAGCTGTTATCTTGGGTGGAAAAGAAGGAAACTCATGTGCTTAGTTGCCAGGTTTATGCTCTGAACATCATGTAAGCCTAGAAAAGGGAAGGCTGGTGAAGGTTTGGTTAAGGTACTCTAAGAGCTGACCCCCTTTAGCTCCAGCCACTGCATCTTGATAAAACAATAGAATTTTATTGTAATCCTCTGCTACAACAAATTTTACTTTTTCAGTGAACAAAAAATCCATTTTCTCTCCTTCCCACCTTCTTTTGTCCCAAAGGGAGAGAAAGGAGCTGAAGGAAAGGCAGAAGGAAGAAGAAAACAAGCAGAACAAATCTACACAGTGTCCACATCCTAAAATGTGTATCTTATTCTGCACTATGTGTCCATCACTTCTCTGTAGGTGTGCTTCCTCATCAAGCCCCTATAAATAATCATAATTGGTGATTATAGTCAATTGCCTTTCTTAAGTCTCTCAAAGTTATTTATATTTACAATGCTGTATTTACTATATAAATTATTCTCCTGGCCCTGCTGGGCTCCAACCTCCCTTACCAAGTCTTTCTCTTTAAACCTTCTCTTGGATGTAGACTTCAAATCTACCCTCCTTCCCTCCATTGTTCCCTGTGCAACATCCTGTTTCCTCTCTTTCCATTAATAATTCTAGATCCCTTAGGGCAAGGGTATTTAACCTTTCAAAGTTTCCTTGAACTCTATGGCAGTCTGGTGAAACCTATAGATCCCTTCTGAGAATAATATTTCTAAATAATTGAAACCCATGCTGAATTTCAGTTAGAAATTAATGGAAATACAATTGCAATTTCTTCATCTAAGCTCACAGGTCTCCCAAATCTTAAACTCCCTGATTAAGAGTTTCCCTCTCTATACATTAGGGATAAATTAGTCCTAGGCAAAGTCCTGATCTCTAACTTTTCCCTTTCTTTCTTTATAACTCCTCCCCCAATTCATAGGCTTTTTTTTTTTTCAATTCATAAGCTTTTGTTCATTCTCTTGATATTTCAGCCCATGTGAGTCTCTGTATCATTTCTGAGTAGTATCTTTTAATGATAATAATGTGTTAGAGTGGTAATCTCCTGAAACTTCATGATATAGTGGAAAGGGCAATGGCCTGCCTTTGGCCCTTAACCTTCCTAAGCCTAGATTTCCTCAGTTATAAAAAGAAGAGGAAGGACTGGGGAGTTGGACCAGTATCTTGGCTTGAATCAGGGATGCAAAATACTAAGGAGTCTCCACTGCCTGGCAGTCAGGTCTGGGACAGAGAGAGATTCAGAGGCTCCTGGCACCAGCAGCTTTTGAGAAGCATATCAGCTGTTATAGAAAGAAGACAAACTTTTTTTCTCATTGCAAGTCCCTGATCCCAATTAACAAAGATTTCTGGTCCCTGACCCCTGAAAGGAGGTCTCTGACATGTAGCTCCTTCCCTTAATTCTTCCACTACCGGGAAAGAAAAGCAGAAAGAACAGCAGGAGATTTCCGTTGCTGGAAATAGAAAGACCTTTTTAAAGCTCCTCTAAAGTTCTTTGTCCTAAAGTCCTGAAGCAATAAAATGTATGGGTCATTGGGTAGATGCCCGTGTAATAAGAATAAATGCAATATGAATATGGTGTAACATTACTATGTGGGAAGAAATAATAAATGGAATAACTGCAGAAAATCTTGATAAGATTTCTATGATTTTACACAGAAATAAGCAGAACCATATATATATGTATGTATATATACACACATATACCCACACACATTATATGTAATTTACACACTAACATATATACATACAAAATATACTATACATATATATAAACACTAACATATATACACACTTAAACAATGTAAATAAGATTAAGAGAAAGTTTTAACTATGAGCAATAAAAAAACACTGAAGGTATTGGAGAAGATATGATAAAACATACTTTCTCCTAGTAAGCAGAGAGATAGAGAAACTTGGACAGAATATTGCATGTTTTTAGATGTGGTCTCCATATCTGACATTCTTGTTTAAAAGGGTTTTTTTTGTTTTGTTTTGTTTTTTTGGTCATAAGAAAAAACTAAATTGGGAGGGTGTTGAAATGACTGTCCTATAAGGACAAAATTTAATCAATAAGATTTTTTAATAACAAATAGTATCATTAATGAATAGTAATTTTAAAATTTTATACAAAAATCTATCAGACTATAGTGATTCATCCAAAAAGTCATTAATCATGACCAAATTGAATTTATATCAGGGATGCAAAGAAGGTTCAACATTAGGAAAATAATCAACACAATATTTTTTTAAAAAAACAAAACCATATTATTGTTATTGTTATTATTATTATTATTATTATTTTTTGCTGAGGCAATTGGGGTTAAGTGATTTGCCCAGGGTCACACACCTAGGAAGTGTCTGAGACCAGATTTGAACTCAGGTCCTCCTGACTTCAGGGCTGGTGCTCTATCTACTGCACCATCTAGCTGCCCCCATATTATTTTCTTAACAGACACATAAAAAACCTTTGACAATGTTCAACACTCATTTATTCTTTAAGAATAGAGAGAGAGAAGAAGGGAGGGAAGGAGAGAGAGAGAAAAAGGACAGAGGAAAGGAGAGAAAAAGAGAAATCTTTAAAGTTGGGACCTTTTTAAAAAAAATCATTAAAAGTATATATCTAAAACCAAAAGCAATCATATTCTCATATGCAAAGGAGATACACTAGAAGCTTTCCAAATAAATACAAGAGTACAGCAAGGTTGCCTGTTCTCCCCACTATTATTTGATATAGTAATGGAAATGCTAGTAAAAGCTGTAAGACCAGAGAAAGAAATTAAAGGTATAAATATAGGTAATAAGGAGATAAAACTATTTCTTATTTGCTGATGACACAATAATTTACTTGGGAAATAACAAAGATAATAATAAATAAATAAATAAATAAATCCTCAAAAACCAATAGTATATCCAAGTAACAATAACAAAATCCAAGGGTCAATAATAGAAGAGAAAATAATACTAAAAATAATTACAACATGTATAAATTATCCAGGAATCAATTTGCAGAAACACACAAAATACTCATATAGATTCCATTATAAAATGTACTTTAAAGAAATATGGAAAAAATTCAATAATTGGAGATATATTCAGTGCTCATGGCTCAGCTGTCAGTATAATGAAAATAACAACACTACAGTTTCAATGCTATGCCAAGAACATGATAAAACAATAACCAATTTTA
Source organism: Myrmecobius fasciatus (assembly GCA_023553655.1). Taxonomy (NCBI): domain Eukaryota; kingdom Metazoa; phylum Chordata; class Mammalia; order Dasyuromorphia; family Myrmecobiidae; genus Myrmecobius; species Myrmecobius fasciatus. The sequence goes on from JAJPUD010004092.1 coordinate 119,078, forward strand.
TTTGAAGAAAATAAAAGGAAGACAATAATGAAGGGAAGAAGGGAAGGTAGAGAAGAAGAGAGAATATTACTTCTTGACCTCAAACTTACAAAGAAGCAGTTATCAAAACCATCTTGTAGTACTTAAAAACTAGAGAAACATAACAATGGAACAGACTAGACAAGGGAAAATCAGGAAAAAAAAATAGACCTCAATAACCCAGTGATAAACTGGAAAATATAAATTACTTGTGAAATTTTTTGACTAAAAATGAAAAAACTTTTGGGAAAACTGAAGAGGTCTAGAAGAAATTAGACTTAGACTGATATATATATATATATATATATATATTCTATACCCTATTCTAAATGAATTTGTGATTTTAATAATAAAGATCCCACTATTTAAAAAAAATAGAAGGGAAGTAGATTATATACCTCTCACAATTATGGATAGGTAAAATAGTCTTTTTTTTGTTTTTGTTTTTTTTGTTGCTGAGGCAATTGGGGTTAAGTGACTTGCCCAGGGTCACACAACTAGGGAATGTTAAGTGTCTGAGATCAAATTTGAACTCAGGTCCTCCTGACTTCAGGGCTGGTGCTCTATCCACTGTGCCACCTAGCTGCCACCTAGCTGCCCCCTAGGTAAAATAGTCTTAACCAAATAAAGGATAGATGGATTTGGTTATATGAAGCAGGAAAGTTCCTACATAAATAAAATTAGAATAAGAAGGAAAATAGGTGAGTGAGAAAAAACCTTGTGTCAAATTTCTCTGATAAGGATTTGGTATTCAAGATGTTTTTTATTCTTCATTTTTGAAGAGGATAAGTGAATTTGGGGCGATATCTAGACTTGTGAGTGAACTGGATTTAAGTGAGGTAGTTCAGCCTCATTCTCTCTTCCAGAGAGAATCAAAATTCAGTGGCAAGATAAAAGTCAAGAGGACTGATGATGACTCTGGATGCAGTGGATAATCTTGGTATCTTCAATGTCTGATAGAACTTTAAGTGCTCATAGCCTTTGGAACAAAGTGTCCTCATCTGTCCATTCCACCAAGGGAAGTAGGGGGGAGTCAACCCCCTAACTCACCTATGGGTCTGAGTTCCATAAGTTACTCCCAAATTAGTTTAGTCTGTCTGCCAAGATGATTTACTGGAGAGTGCTACAGCTTCTGGGATCCACAGGTGAAAGTGAAGGGCCAGTTGGACACCAGAGGCGGATGAGCAGTCCCTAACAGGATTTGACCAGTCCTCACACCAGAGGTGATCATCTTCCTTGAACATCCCATATACCCCCATGAATATTCTATTATATGGTTGGGAGCTGCCCTTTTCCATGTAGTCAGAAACTGGCTGCATCTTTAAAACTATCTTCTTGGGTGTAGTCCTGGTCCTCTTTCTTGTTCTGGGAATGAAAGAATGAAGCCCTGGTCCACTCATAATAAATACCATGTATGAGCCTGAGTGTTACAGGACATGACCTGAGTATCACCTGTCAGGTGTCACCTGAGTTTCACCCTGAAGAAGGATCCCAGGACAGGAATTAATCTTTGTGAAATACAAACATCTCTAGGCTAGCTCCACAGAAATAGCAGTCAGGGAACCCTGAGGCTAGCTGGGTTCACCTAAAGTTTCAGCCAAACTGTGAACACTTTCACCTCCCTGACAGTGTGGGGAATGTAGAGGTGGTGGTGGGGATCCTGAATCCAGGAAGACTGAAGGAACCTCTGCTGATTAGGGGAAAAAAAAAAAAGAATAAAGTAAAAGGTACATAGCAGAGAATAAAAGAATAACTTACAAGGAAGCAAAGAAAAGATGGACATTTGTGAATATTATTTCTTCTATTATTATATATGCTTTCTTGAAATGGAAATCTATTGTTATATATTTTGAATTCTCCCTGGTGTTTTGCTGAACACAACAATATTTTGGGGGTTTTTTTTGTTTATTTTCCTTTGTTTTCTTTCTTTTTCTATTCTGTTTTTTTTAATTTTCTATTTAGTTCAAAATAAACTTTTAAAAGATTTAAAAAATAAAGTAGTTAAATAAAATTGGGGGTCCTTGGACCTGTAAAATTGGGAGACTACCATTGGTAGAGGGTTTAGTTAATGGTAGAAAAGAAAGAACTTCCCAATCAATTCCTCTTAAGACTATTAGAGAGCTCTAAGGCAGAGGTGAAATATAATACTTGGTGCTCAAAAAGTGGGGTCAGAGTTTATCCATATGTATATTCATAGTATATATATATATATATATGTATATATATACACGCACACATATATATATATATAATTTTTCCTGAGTTTAAATAATAATAGATATTTTTAAAGAACTTCAAGATTGGCAGAGCTTTACATGTATTGTCTCATCTGATCCCCTGTATGGTATGCTAGTATTATCCTCATTTTACAGATGAAGAAACTGAACCTGAAATAATTTAAATAAATAATTTAAATTTAATTAATTTATTTTCAAATTTAAATTAAATTAATTGTAATAATTAATTTAAATTAAATTAAAAAACAAATAATAAAATTAAACAATAATTTCCTTTTTAAAAATATTTTAGTAATAGCTTCTTTATTTTCAAAATACATGCAAAGATAGTTTTCAACATTTAGCCTTGCATAATCTTGTGTTCCAAAGAAATGGCTAACTTCCTAGGGTCACACAACTAGTAAATCCATCTGAAGCAGGATTTGAACTCAGGCCTTCTCAAGTCTGATATTCTGTGTGGTATGACACTTAACTGCCAGTTCAGACCCTGGTTCTACCATCTGCTACCTGTGTGACCCCAAGCAAATCACCATTCTTAACTGGGAATCATTTTTCTAATCTGTAATCTTCTTGAAAATAGGGATGGTTTTATTTTAGTAGTCAAAACAAGAAGTATTTATTAAGCATTTACTATGTGCCAAGCACTGGACTAAGGACTGGGAATACAATCATAAGCAAAAAGAAAGATAATCCCTCTCTTTCCAACAATGAGATAATTGAGGCCAGTTTCAATGATCCTGTGATGAAGAGAGCCATACACCCAGAGAGAGGACTGTGGGAACTGAGTGTGGATTATAACATAGCATTTTCACTCTTTTTGTTGTCGTTCACTTGCATTTTGTTTTCTTATTCATTTTCATCCCTTTTTGATCTGATTTTTCTTGTGCAGGAAGATAATTATATAAATATATTTACATATATTGGATTTAACATTTATTTTAACATGTATAACATATATTGGATTGCTTGCTGTCTAGGGGAGGGGAGAAGGGGTGGGAAGGAAGAGGGTAAAATTTGGAACACAAGGCTATGCAAGGGTCAATGTTGAAAAATTATCCATGCATATGTTCTGAAAATAAAAAGCTTTAATAAAAATTTTTTAAAAGAAAATTGCTTTAAATCCAGAGACCCCAGCTTCTGGGATAAGTAGTCACTATTTGACAAAAACTGCTGGGAAAATTGGAAACTAGTGTGGGAGAAATTAGGGCTTGACCCAGATCTAACACCACATACCAAGATAAGATCTAAATGGGTTCATGATCTGGATATAAAGAGTGATATTATAAGTAAATTAGAGAAACATAGTATAGTTTACCTCTCAGACCTAAGGAGATGGAATAAATTTATGTCCAAAGAAGAACTGGAACTCTTAACTGAACACCAGATAGATAACTTTGATTATATTAAGTTAAAAAGTTTTTGTACAAACAAAACCAATGCAGTCAAGATTAGGAGGGAAGCAATAAATTGGGAAATCATCTTTACATTTAAGGGTTCTGATAAAGGTCTCATCTCTAAAATATATAGAGAATTGTCTCATATTTATAAGAATTCAAGCCATTCTCCAGTCATTAAATGGTCAAAGGATATGAACAGACAATTTTCAGAGGATGAAATTAAAACTATTTGTAGTCATATGAAAAGGTTCTCCAAATCACTACTGATCAGAGAAATGCAAATTAAGGCAACGCTGAGATACCACTACACACCTGTCAGATTGGCTAAAATGACAGGAAAAGATAATGATGAATGTTGGAGGGAATGTGGGGAAACTGGGACACTTATGCATTGTTGGTGGAACTGTGAACAGATCCAACCATTCTGGAGAGCAATTTGGAGCTATGCTCAAAAAGTTATCAAACTGTGCATACCCTTTGACCCAGCAGCATTTCTATTGGGCTTATATCCCAAAGAAATCATAAAGGAGGGAAAGGGCCCCACATGTGCAAGAATGTTTGTGGGTAGCCCTTTTTGTAGTGGCTAGAAACTGGAAAGTGAATAGATGCCCTTCAATTGGAGAATGGCTGAATAAATTATGGTATGTCAATGCCATGGAATATTATTGTTCTGTAAGAAACAACCAGCAGGACGATTTCAGAGAGGCCTGGAGAGACTTGCATGAACTGAAGCTGAGTGAAATCAGCAGAACCAGGAGATCATTATACACGGCAACAACAAGACTATATGACGATCAATTCTGATGGACATGGCTCTCTTCAACAATGAAATGTTTCAAACCACTTCCAATTGTTCAGTGAAGAAAGCCATATACACCCAGAGAGAGGGATATGAAATATGGACCACAACGTAACATTTTCATGATCTCTATTGATGTTTGCTTGCATTGTGTTTCCTTTCTCTGATTTTCTTTTTTTTTTTTTTTTCTTGTAGATAGGATTTTTCTCGCACAATTTGTCAAGTATTTCAACATTATTAACATGTAGTGGACTTCCTGCCATCTAGGGAAGGGGAGGGGACTGGGGGTAAAATTTGTAATGGGAAGCTTTGTAAAGATCAATGTTGGGGAACTACCCATACATATGTTATACAAATAAAAAGCTTTAATAATAAAAAAAAAAAACAATGAAATGTTTCAAACCACTTGCAATTGTTTACTGAAGAAAGCCATATACACCCAGAGAGAGGGATGTGAAATGTGGACCACAACATAACATTTTCATGCTCTCAATTGATGTTTGCTTGCAAAAAAATAAATAAATAAAAGGGAAATTTTTAAGCCGTCATTGTTTGACCCTAAAAAAAAAAATTGCTTTAATAGACAATGTACAGATATTTATTTAGTATCTATTATGTACAAGGCACTGGAATTATAGAATAAAAAAAACAACCTGAAGTTGAAACATACATCAGAAATCATCTAGATCAATGTCAAATGTGTCCTTTACAATATCCTACACAGGTGGTCATTTATACTTTTCCTTGAAGAACTCTAGTAACAGGAAATTCACTATCCATCTAGCCAAATGACTTAATTTCTGTACATCTCCAATTGTTAGAGAATGAACATTTATGAAGTGCTTTCTAAAAGAAAGAAAGAAAACGTACATTTTAACTAAGAAGACAACACAGAAAAAGGATATGAAAAAGAGGGAGAAGAAGATATTCATCATGAGGGGATAGTAGAGAAAATCTGTGGAGATGAGTTAGCAGAGCTATGTATCCCCAGGAGAGAACATAGTGCTTGGCACTAGCAGGCCACTAGTAACTTTTTGTTGATCAGTCAATTGTTCTTTTACAGGAGAGAGTGATGAGTTTGATGACCTCTAAGATCCCTCCTACTTCTTTTTTTAAATTATTCTTTTTTCTGGTTATACATGTATATTAATTTTTAATACACATTTTTTTTTCATGAATCATATTGGGAGAGAAAAATCAGAACAAAAGGGAAAAACCATGAGAGGGGGAAAAAAATAGAAAAAAAGTGAACATAGCATGTGTTGATTTACATTCAATCTCCATAGTTCTCTTTCTGGATGCAAATGGCATTTTCTATCATAAAGTTTTTTGGTACCCTCCTACTTCTAAAACTTATTCTATATGAGTGTATCTAGGATTCTACCCAAGGGCATGGGAATAGCCCACCTACATCTTTTCTTGGTCATTCAGTTAGGCAATTCTTAAAGGAGTAAGTAAGCTGGTTCCCAGATGGTACTAAAAATGGATCAACTCAAAAGTTTTCTGCCCTGTTTTCCTGACATACTAAGTCAAAATGATTTCCCCTCACTATAGATCTTTCAGGGCCCCTTTGTATACTAATAGTCTAATCTATCAACTATATTCTGTGTTGTGATTTGTTGTTGCTGAGTCATTTCAGTTGTGACCAACTTTTCCTGACCATTTGAGTTTTTCTTGGCAAAGATACTGGAGTGGTTTGCCATTTGCTTCTCCAGCTCATTTGACAGGTGAGGAAGCTGACAAAAATAGGATTGAGTGACTTGCCCAGGATCAAACAGCTAGTATCTGAAGCCAGATCTGACTCCTAGAAAATGAGGGCTGATATTCCACTTATTTTACCACCTATTTTGTCCCTATTTTGTGACATAGTTACTTTATCTTCCTTCCTAAATGCATCCATCTCTATTCATCCCAAAGTAAGCAATTAATAAGTAACTGTGAAATTAATTGCTGCACTTCTGATTCTTCCTTTCAAGCTCCTTGATGAGTTTCCAGTTTTTCTTCAAGGATACCTTAACATGATCTTACCTGCATAAAAATGAGAGAGTGAGGTGGAAGGAACACCGTGTGATTTGCCCTGAACTCAACACTCCCCTAGAAGCGGCCCTAATGCCATATGTGGAGATGCTGTGTACCCTATCCCTAGGTAAAGTACATGTAATTCCCCATAGCATTGGATGTTACTGTTGGAAAGGACTTTAGAAAGAGCAGCTGATAGGATTATACTCCTTCTGTGCTTGTCTAGGCAAACCAAATGCTCTAAGTAGGATACAGAAATATCTGGAGGCTAGGAAACTGGGGTGCAGAGAAAAGAAATAAATTTGCCCAGATAAACAAGCTTCATTTTCTGGATTAAGACCAGTGACTTCTAGCAAGTATAGGAATATAAGAACTGGCAAGGACCTCAGACAAAGCCCATTGATTCCAACTCTCCTCGTGTTATAGCTACTCAATCAGAGGTCCCAAGACTTAAGTGACTTATCCAGTACCACACAGTTAAATGTCTGGGGCAGGATTCAAACATCAATGTTTCAGACTAAAAGTCTAGCTCTCTAATCACTAAATCTTGCCAAGTTTCAAGACTCCTCAAATATAAAAAAGTGTCTGCTTGGTGGGGAAGGGAAGACAATCTCTAAAGTAGCATCCATTATCTAGATACTTTGATCTTAGTGTTTTGTCCAAGGTCATAAAATCTGTGTGATTCCAGAATCAGTATTTTTCTCCCATATCCATGGCTTCTTCAATGTATACCTGCATACCAACTATTATTAAAACTCACTCACGTAGAGAAAAGAATATTATATACATATGTATGGAAAATAAGTAGATGTGAACTTGTGACTAGCACCCATGTTTCTTAATTATCTTTTCTTTCTAAAATAAATATTTTATTGGTCTTTTTTAAGTTTTTATAGAAATTTTTTCAATTTATTCAATATTTTTTATTTTGCCTATCCTTTTTTGTCCTTTAGTTTTTTAAAATTTTTACGTATTTTTCAATTGTATGTAAAACCTATTTTTAACATTCATTTTTTTGAAATTCTGAATTGCAAATATGCTACTCCCCTTCCTCCCTCCTCTTCTCCCCGCTTCAGGCTTCAGAAAGCAAGCAAAATGATATATATGATTGCAGTCATACAAAACATTTTTCCATATTGTTATTTGTCTTTTTTTTTTTTTCTTTTTTCTTTTTGGTGAGGCAGTTGAGGTTAAGTGATTTGCTCATAACAGGAGTGTTAAGTGTCTGAGGCTGGATTTGAATTCAGGTTCCCTTGACTCCCGAACCAATGCTCTATCTACTGGACCATCTAGCTCCCCTTGTCCTTCATTTTCAAAAAGGATCAGTGACATTACAGGTGATGACTTGAGTGACCTGGATTTAAATGAGGCAGATTTGCACAAAATTGTCAGCCTCACTCTCTCTTTCAGAATCAGGACAGAGACAGGATGAAAGTCAAGATGATTGGTGATGGCCCAAGATGCAGTGATTGACCTTGGTGTTGTCCATGTGTAACTAAAGTCCAAACTATATTAGCCATTGAAAGAAAACACAGATTGGGGCAGCTAGATGGTGCCAACCCAGACACAACACTTTCTAGCTGTGTGACTCTGGGCAAGTCACTTAACCCCAATTGCCTCAGCAAAAAAACAACAAACAATAAAAACCCACAGATAAAAAAAGAAATATAAAAAGTTTTAAAAGTATGTTTTGATCTTCATTCAGATTCTATCAGTTCTTTCTCTGGAGGCAAATGGTATTTTTCATTTTAAATCCTTTGGAGTTGTCTTGGATCCTTGTATTGCTGAGAATAGCTGTCATTCACAGTTGATCACTGCACAATATTGCTGTTACTATGTACAGTGTTCTGATTTTGCTCACTTTACTTTGCATCAGTTCATATAAGTCTATTGAAGTTCTTTAAAAAAAAATCTATCATTTTCCAATTAAGATTCTGTCACTACTATCAAACCCTTCTTTGATACAAAGGACAGTTAAACAAAATAGTTCAAGACATTGGCAATATTGACAAATGTCTCATTCTAAGCCTATCATCCACCACAACTTGTATAAATAGCAAGCATCCTTTACCATCAGTCCTTAGAGTTGGCGTTAATCATTGCTTAGATCAAAATGCTATTGTGATCTTCAAGTCAGTTGTTTTCTTGATTCTGCTTACTTTACTCTGTGCCAGTTGGTACAAGTTCTCTCATTTCCCTAAATTCATATTTCTCATAAGATTCCATTACATTCATATCTTGCTTGCTGCTTGTTTAGCCACTCCCCAAATAATGAGCACCCACTTCATTCCCTGCTTTTTGCTAAAACAAAAAGGGTATCCATAAACATTTGGGGTATATAGTGCACCTTTCCTCTGTCTTTGACCTCCTCAGAGTATATGACTAGTAGTAGTATTGATGGGGTCAGAGGGTAAATATTCAGTGTTCTTTCCACTACACCAAGTTAAGCTGTATTTTACAAAGTTCATGTTTTTCTTCACTTGTCTTTCCTCTGAAAAATGATGACTGTCCTACCCAGGTCCCTGAGGGAATTTAAGAGAATATTAATTTAGTCTCTACTTAAACCCCCAGGGCATTCTTTCTAAGGGCCAAGCAGATTAGATAGGAAGTAGAGAAAATTGAAAATGGATTGAAGAACAGTGTCCAACAGTGTCCAGCTGGACCCCCTCCTCTCATAATCCCAGCTGCTACCTCAGTTGTAGCCCCCTGCCACTCCCCACTCTCCCCAGCTGTCTCCCCTCCATTAGTCCCCTCCCTATCAAGTTTGTCCCAGCTGTTGTGGGTGGGGCAAGGCTGGTTGGTGTTTGCTCTGCATCCATCTTCCATCCCCTAAATAGAAATTATTTTCTGCCAAGAAGAGAGCAACAAGATCTAGATAGAAGACCCTTCATTTTTTCAGAGGAAAGACAGGCGCAGAAATACATGCACTTTGTGAAATACAGCTCAACTTGGTGTAGTGGAAAGAACACTGAATACTTACTTTCTGACCCCATCAATACAACTACTAGACAGGTGAGAACCTGCCCTGATTTGCTGGGGATGGAAAGGGTAGAAAGGGTCAATTCTTGGAGATGGGGAGGGCTAAGACCAAAATGAGGGGCAGTTATGGAAGAGTTTTCTATTTTGATAAATCCAATCCACAGAAAATATGGTTCAACAAGAGAAAAGGAACTAAGGAGGAAGCTAAAATGTGTTTGAAGAGGGAAGATGGGGCTAAATGATAATTAAAGGGGGTTGGTAGAAGGAAGCCTGAGTTGAGAAGATGGAAAAGGCCTAGGTTTTGTCCTTTTTTTTTTTTTTAATATTTCCTGATGCCAGGCAAATAATTGAAAAATCTGTGGGTATCAATTTTCTCCTCTGTGCAATAGGGAGAAAACTGCATGTCCCTTCTCCCTCAGGAAAAAAAAAAACCAAAGAAGGGAACTGAAGGAAAGTGTTTTGAAAGTATATGAAAAAAATTCAAAGTAATAATTAGTAATTACTAGAATTGGACATTATCAGAAGGAGTATGGGTGAAATGACAAGCTTCCTCCTTCCTCCCCCCAAAACAAACCAAAAAAGGCTCCCTTTCTGTAAAATGGAGGTGTTAGAGATTGAGCCATAATGGACCTGGGAATAATGATCTTGGTAGATGCCTCTGTAGTGGTTATCCTACCTTTTCCCATTCCACAGGGCTGTGTCCAGCTGGGCTTGCTACCATGCCTGTCCCATTGCTCCCACTGCTGTTAAGAACTCTGCTGTCCCGCCTGCTGCTGCCCACTGCCCGCCTGGCTCGAAAGCACCTCGTGCCCCTGCTCCGACGCCTGACCCAACGCCTGAGCTCTCAGGAGACTCGCCAAGCTCTCCTGAGCTGTCTTCTCTATGCTCTCAGCGTCCGGCACCAGCCTGATGCAGAGGGAAAAAGAGTAGAGACCAAAGGAGGCTAGATTTGGGGTGGGGGCACCCAAGACTGCAAAGCCCAAAGGGAAGCCCTCTTCTACCACTGGGCTGAGGAGAAGGAGGAGGAGGAGGAAGAAGAACAAGACATCTTTCCAGGAAAGGGACCTTAGAGCCTTCAAATTGTCTCTTTCTTGAGGCAGGGGTGGGATGGGGAGGGGAAGATCCACAAAAAGGCTCCCAGCAACACAGGCAATTCTTCGGGACTGCACCTGTTCCCTCCCCCCCCACACCCGGCAGAAAACACTAAACTCACGTCTCCACTCTTACTCTGCTCGGTGGGGGTGTCACCAAGAACTGGATTGCCCAGCTTTATCTGGTCTGATTGATTATGCAGAGGAGAGATTACAACATGGATAAGAAAGGTGTCTAATTGGGGGTTTCCCTCACCTGGGACCTCAGTTTTTAGATAATCCCTTCCCCCAATCCCCTCTGGCAAAGGCATGTGGGTGGGCTGATGTGCCTGGTACTAATGCAACCTGTCTGGTTCTGAGTGCTGCCTTATCTGCCCAGTGGAAAATGAAAAAAAGCTAATCCTGAATCATTCCTGCCTCTTTATTCTCAAGCCTTCTTTCACATCCCCCCCCCCCTTTCTGGATATGCTCCCTTAATTGAAGGCTGAAGGAAGAATTCAAAGTCCAGATTGAGAATATAACCAGGAAGGAGGTCTGTGATTAGAACTCAGGGCACCTAGCTTTGTCCCCATATCTAGGTGAAACAGTCTCTTAACCCTACACAGACAAAGGGGCTACTTCCACACTCTATCCACCACCATTTATCCTTGCCAGGACTTTGTAAAAATGTGTTTAATCTTATTTGTTCTGCTTTTCTGTGAATCTATTGCCTCAGACTGAGGTGATCAGCCTAATTGGGAGATCACTGCCCTAATCCTTCATCCCAAATTTTCACTCAGAAGAGCCCAGAGTAGAGATCAAAAATAATCTGCTGCATGTGAGGGGATGGGGTGCTTTTCCAATAAATTTGTAGAGATTAGGAGATAAGACTCGGAGTGACTTTCAGCAACTCCTGGGAAAATCTCAGAGATTTGTCAGATTGGAAGACCAGTAAGATTTGGAAGACAAAGAGGATTTTCCCAAGGAGAAAGAGAGGCCACGATTTCCTTTCCTAAAAATAAGAGAAGTAAAAAACAAAGTCAGACAACAAACATTTATTAAGGATTTACAGAATTCCAGGTACAGTGATAAGTGTTGGAGATAAAGACAAAAACAGGAGACTCTGCCCTCAAGGAGTCCACATTCTAATGGAGGGGAACTATGTGCAAAGCAACTCTGTACATACAAGAATATATATACCATAAATGTGAGATAATCAGAGGAAAAGCATTGGGATTTAAGGGGGAGGTGTTGAAATGGAGCAGATCAAGCCTTTGAGCTCTGGAAGGAAACTAAGAAGTGGAAGTGATTAGGGAAAGTATTCCAGGTAGGGGAGACAACGTGATGAAAAGGCAAAGTCTGATCCTTAAATAAATGAGGAAGCTAGGAGAGGGTGAGTCAAGGACTTTGGAGCCTGGAAGGAAGCACTTCTAATAGCAATGGGCTTATGGAAGAGAAGAGGAGAAGGAGGAGGAGGAGAAGGAGGAAGAAGAGGGGGAAGAGGAGGATGAAGAGGGAGGAGGAAAAAGAGGAGGAGGAGGATGAAGAGGGAGGAGGACAAAGAGGAGGAGG
>JAJPUD010004092.1:131178-207683 GCA_023553655.1 Myrmecobius fasciatus
AAAGAGGAGGAGGAGGATGAAGAGGGAGGAGGACAAAGAGGAGGAGGATGAAGAGGGAGGAGGAGGAGAGAGAATGAAGAAGAGGAGGAGGATGAAGAGGAGGAAAAAGGAGAAGGAGGAGGGAGGAGAAGGAATCTAGCTTTTCTGGGAATAGAGATCCTGGATTCTTGACACAAGGCTCCCATAGAGGATGCAGATTTGGGGATATGGGTAAGGACAGATATCCATGCATGAAACTGATATCAAGAAGTAAAAACAAGATTGATTTCCATATAAATGTCAATAATTTGCTTAATCTAAAATTCAAAAATTCTTCCCCCAGTTTGCTATAGGGAATTAACCCAGTATTGGAGTCCCAAACTACTTCGTGTAGCAGATACCATCCAAAAGAGACCCATGCTTCTTACTCTGTCTTCCCTAGCCACACCCTTCTATGAACAACTTCTGTCACTCAGGCCCCCTCCGAGGGCTGAAGGAAGGTCATAACCGGAGAAACGCTCTCCCTAACTTCCTCCCAAGGGAGCCCTTCGCCAATGTTCCCAGTCCCACTTGGCACTCCGGGCCTCGAATCACAGATGTGGAGTGCCATCCTCACCCCAAGGGCAGCAGCGTCCCGCTGTGATCGTTACCCTAGATCCGGCGGACCCCCTCCTGACACTTCTTACTACGGGAACCATTCTCACCATCTGGGAACCTCAGAGTTTGGACCCCTTCCTCTTTGGGCCCCTAATCCCCCAACCCCGCCCTCCTGACTGGGGTGTCTGGGCTAGACTGGAAGTTCCGCTTCCACTGACAGATTGACCCCTTTCCCAGCGCCCCAAGGTCATCCTGGACACAGAGAGCTGCAATCTTCCTTCCAGCCTCCAATTCCCCTTCAATACGTAACACGGTGACGAGGGTTGGGGATGTGAATGAGAACATCACCTGCCTGGAGAACCACGGTCGGCCAGCCTACCAGCTGTCCGGACCGGACTGGTTCAGGATGCCCCCTTCCTCCCGACTTGTGCAGCGGTCATGGCGGCCGTTCTGCCTGGGAGGTGAGGCAGCTTGGAATCTGGGAAGCGGGGGTGAAAAGAACAGGTTCCCTCCCGGCTGGGACCAGAGCTGAATGGGGGGCGGGGCGAGAGGTGTTGGCTGGATGCCGGGCGGGGCTCCAGCCGTTCTGGGCTACTGGGGACCAGCTTGGAGCCCAGGAAGCGCAATTGCCAGAAAAGGAGGTGGAGATGGAGATGCAAGCATCAGGAGGAGCAAAAGGGGTGGGTATCCGGGGAATGCAAGCCCAGGTAACCTGGGAGAAAATTCATGGGGCATTTGGAATGTATGAAAAAGGACCTCCTGGAAAAGACGGGGGCGGGGCAAATGGGATGATTTCGGGGAAATTGGGGCTAAGTTATCTAGGGGGCCTGTCTTGCCGTTTAGGAAGAGGAGGGGAAATAGGAGTGTTAATGCAGGCTTGGAGTCAGGGGAGGAGGTCAAGGGGACATCAGGGTAGCCTTCTATCCCCACACCTTTTCCAGTGGTTCATTGGCTTGGAGTTGAGGGAGGAAAGTGGGAGGTTGGAAGAGGGGGAGGGAGGCGAGATAGCAATAGGACAGCAAAAAAAATCACCTCTCCCAGACCCCTTGTCTGCCCACACTTATACACACCATGAATATCCGGGCTGGCACCCTTAACACAAACAGAACAAACATAATCTTCATAGAAAAACTTGTCTATGGTGTGCAAATGTAGAAACATACAAAGAACCTGTGACTTATAGGAACAGTCACTTAAATCATATATTCTCAAACTGTGATAACTTGGTTAACTGCAAAGAAAGGTTTATAGTATTGATTGTCTTAGGGGATAGGCTGCCTGAGAAGGACAAAGAAAAATTTAAAAATAACGGAATTTATCAGGGATGGAGATCAAAGGCTTTAGGGCTAGATAAGGGGTGTTGGAGATAACCTACAATCCCCACCCCTTGCCCATCTTCAAGACAGACCAACTAATTTGCCCAGTGCCTTCTGGTTAGTAGGTATTCTTTCCTGTTTCCAACCTCCACAAAACACACTGCTAATCACCTAAGAGTGAACCTATAGTGAGATGGCAAGATCAATATTGATTACAAAGTATCCTGTGGGGTCCAAGGGCATGAGATTCTAAGTGTGATGGACACAGGCTAGCATAGCAACAGAGGGTTTCCACTTGGGACAGCCTCAGGCCTTCTGGGGTTGCCCACCAGAGGGCACCTGTGTTCAAAAACCATCTCTGCAGGAGGCCAGTTTCCTGGGGAGGCAATTGAGGGGGGAGGAATTGCTGGCGAGGTGCCTAGGTAGTAGAGCTGGGTTAGTGCCCAGGTTGGGTGGGATGATGGGCAGCCCTCCAGTAATAACAGCCAGGGCTGTTGCCAGCCACCCAGCCCTAGGAGAAGGGGGGGGGGGGATGGTTTATAAAAGAGTAAGCCTCCTCCACTCTGACCCAAGACAGTGACCACTTCCCTCTCCTTCCCTTCCCACGCTGCAACTTCTTTAGACACAACACCAGTGCTCACTGGCCACACCTATTTACACAGAGGTCTAAGGAGGGGACCAGGCCCATAAATCCCTTAGAAAGATAAAAGTGTTCTTTCCTTTGGGCTTCCCACCCAGGCTTAAGCCAGAGTAGTAGATCTTTAAGGTCAAGGGCATGATGACCTAGTGATATATTATGGAGAATCTGGAATACTTGTGAATGTATATCTATACAAGTTTGCTGTGTATCTAGGGCTGTGGGCTTCTGTGTATCAGAGAAAACATTTGGCACAAAAGCCTAGGATTAAGAGAATAAAGTTCCCCCTTCTTCTCTTCCAATTAAATTTGTATATGTTCGGGGATCAAGGGTTGAGAAATAGAGAGTTTATCTCCCCAGCCTGGGATGATTATCTCTGAGGAATTCTTGGCTGTAATTATTATTAATTGTTAATTAGCCTTATCTTACCTCCCTAAAGGGCTAGGAGCTTGAATGGAGGCAGCAGGGCAATGGCACTGAAGTGAGCTCTAGAGGTTTCCTACAGCCTTCCATCTCTAATAAAAATAATAGCTCTAATTTATATAATGCTTTAATGTTTGTGAGGCAATTCAAACACATTATTTTATTTGATTTCCACCAACAATCTTCTGCAGAAGGTACAATTATTACCCTTTTTGTAGGTGCAGAGAGTGAGGCTGAAAGATTTGTTGCCTTACCTCACCAGCTCCAATAAATGTTAAAAACAGAATTTGAATTCAGGCCTTCCTGACTCCATACTTTATTAACTATATACCTCCTTCCTATGCTCTTGTCAAGTGGTTGGGGATTGTCTTCCCTTATGGAATATCCCCCTATTGTTTGCTGGCTAAATCTAGTTTAATTGATAACTCATTAGCACTGAGATTGGGGCCAACAGGGGGCCTTGGATTTTCTAGGAACTGCTTGGAATAGACTGAGATTTATTTTAGGGGCTTTTCCTCCAAAAGACATCCCAATCTTTTTTCATCCTCGTTTTCATTGTGCCTCATTATGGAATCTAATATAGGATAAAGTGAAAGAGCAGGGCATCAGGGGAGCTGTAACTTAGAGACTCACTGTGACATTCGCCCCACACATATACAAGTGTGGAGGAATAATGTGAACAAAGATAATGGCATGTGGTGGAGGGAGTCCCATAGGGAGAACCAAAATGGTATGAAAAGAGTAATCCTGCTCAGGAAAGGGCATAGTTATGGGAAATATAAATAAGGGAGTTTAGGTGTGAGGGTCCAAGAGTATTGTGGGAGAGAAAATAGAACTGGAGAAAAGACAGGAGCTTAGAAAGGAAAACTGTCCTGGGGACACGTTTAGTGTCCATGAGAACAAAAGGAGTTGAATCTGGAGAATAAGGATAATGGGGTCGAGGGAGATAGCAAAGTCTGTTAAATCGTGTTCTTAAATGCCTACTATGTGCCAAGCCCAGTCCTAAAAGTTGGGGATACAAAAAAAGGCTCCTCCATCCCCAAAAATGAACAGCCCTTCTTCTCAAGGTTGACTTTTTTTCCTTCTGAAAGTAATGAAACTGTCAGCAGTAAGGTAGTATTTAGGATTTTAGGGTTTGGGAGGTTTAGGAGGAATGCTGGGGGAGAGTTTCTGTGGCTCAGAATGGGGTTATCATGGGGGAGTACGACAATAGAATAGGGGACAATTTTGGTTGAAGGGGTCTCCATGGAAAATGGGGTTTTGGATTGTCCCAGATCAGTGCAGACAGAATATTTTCGTGGCAGGGGTATACGTGAGGTGTGGAAAGAACAATCTACAATTAAGAGGTGCGGGAAGGACAATCCCAGGGTTTTGGAGAGGGGGTATCGGGTGTCGTGAGGCGGGGGATCGGGTTGGCTTCCCGAGCATAGGGAAGGGGGTTTTGAAGAGGAGGAGGAGGAGGGTTGGGCTTGGGGGAGAAGAGGAGGCGGGGAAAAGGAGGGCTGGCCGTTTGGGGCGGTGTTTCTCGGATTGTGGGCGGGACCTGGGAAGATCTACTTTGAAGGGGGCCCGGGCTGAGGGAGAGAGACGCGGGAGTCGTGCCGAGCTGAAGCTGAGCACCGGAGGAGCAGAAACCTGAGCAGGTGCGGTTCTCGACGTGTAAGTGGGGAATGGGAGGCAGGGGACCCCAGAGAGTAGGAGGTTTGAGCCCCACCATCCCCTTAATGGCCCGTGAGCTTTGAACTATCTGCTGCTGACCACTTTATTGCTGCCCCGGTGTGTGCAGGAGACACTGGGGGGTTCCTTGGTGCTGGCCACCGTGGCGTTCCTGGGGATTTAGGGGTGCGCGCGCTCTCTCAGGGTACAGCGCGGGAATTTCCATGGTCCCGGGGCGGAGCACCCCTGGGTGTTTCCTGTGACTTTCCCCTCTCTGGGTCGCGCTGTTGCTCCCTTGCCATCCTCCTGGGGTCCCTGAAGAGGAAAGGACAGAAGAGAGCAGTCGAGCACGTGGCGGGGGGAAAAAAGATGGGGACCCGGGGAGGGCACCTCGTGGTGCTCTGGGAGAGCCTGGGAGTTACGACAAGGTCCGAGTTTGTCTTCGGCTCGGGCTAGGGTGGAAGGCGGGGAGAAACTGGCGGTTGGCTGATTGGTTAATGTCTTCGGCGGATTGATTAGAGGGCCCCAAATCTTGCTATTTAAGGACGGTCTGTGATAGTTCTTATGCCAGTTTACATAATGCCTTTCATCACTGGTTGGATCCACGAGGGCAAGAACTGCTTTGCCAAGAGATTTATCTATCAGAAAGGGCACTGAGGCTCAAGGATGGGAAAGAGACTTGCCCATTGGCCCCCAGCTAATAAAGTGGAAGAGGCCGGAATTGAACTCTTTAATTTCAAGTCAACTAGTGCTCTCTTCTATCTGCCCATCTCTCCTTCGCATCTTCCTGTACATATCTACCGGTTGCTTCACTTCACCGGGCTTCTGTGAAGGTAGGAAGCTGCCCTTCTTCGCGTTTTAAACACAGGTGCATCTGCTCCTGGAGCTTCTGTTTCCTGAGTCTGCTATCCGCCACCCACGCAAAAGGGTTCTGCCCCCCAAGACGAAACCTCAGAGCTGGGGTGCAGACTTTGACAAAAAAACCCACAGTTTTTTTCATGAAACCTCCAGTGAGAGCAAAATCATTGCCTTAAGAACAGCCCAGTCAACTTATGGATAATCAATTATTGGAAATTGTTTCCTTCCTTTAAGCCTCTGTTTTACTTACTAGACTCTCCTTTCTCCCCCTCCCCAGGCTAGTTCCCCACCCTCCACCCCCTCCACCCCAGGAGCTGAGGAAATGAGTCTATGCCTTTTTTAATTGGACAGACTTTCAAATACATCAGGCCAGCTATCTTGCCCTCCAAATATTATCTAATCTTTATCTAAACTAATACATCTTTATCTAGGCTAGTTATTCTTAGAGCCTTCACTTAATTGTCTTAAATCTTCCACTGGATGCCCTTCAAAATCCTGATTGTTTTTTTCCTCCTGTTTAACAGTGACTTTCTTAAATTATATCACCTAGATCTGAGACTCTAGGAATAAGGAGACCAGGGCAGAGTACAGTCCACCATTGGGGTTGGGCTATTTTACCTTTTCTCTAGTCCTAATCCTATTTTTTACAAACCCTCTCACCCAGCTACTGATCCCTCTCTTCCCCATTTCTACTAATTGCTCCATCAGCACTTCCTACACAGTCAGCACTCCCCATTTAAGTTCCAAATCCTGTGTATGAACCTCTTCCAGACTCTTCAGACCTGTCTCTGTTTTCATTCATCAGCACATGTGCAGGTACCCCAGTATGTTTTGTGAAAGAGCTGAGGTTTCCTTGGCAATCTCATCTCTTCAGGATTGGGAAGACTATTCTCATGGCCTCCCCACCTGCTTTATGTCATGTTGGGAAGTTTGTAGGGGTCACAGGGAACTATTAGGATTTGACAACAGTGAGAGATGGGGAGACATCTTTCTGGGTACACTGGAGTGGACTTGGAATGGAGGAAAGAGGGACTTTGGGTTCAGGAGCTAGAGCTGGGTCTGTCCTGTCAGAGGCTGACTGACTACATGCCACATCTCCGTTCTGTCAAGTTTCTGGCTGAGGGAGCCCAGATGCTCCTGGCAGCATCTCCTTTGTTCTTGCTGTCCTCTCCCTCCCACCCTGGCCTGCTTGGCTGCTGGTGGTAGGATGGATAAAGATACAAACAGTTCCTGGGGCTTAGATAAAAGCAAGGAAGAAGAAGCTAGGGCAATTGGAGCTAATAGATGATGTGAAAAGCCTGCCAGGATCTGGCTACTAGATTAGGGATGGTCCCTCTTGCCTCAGGGCCTGAACTTTTTGGCTATTTGTAATATGGGACAGGAGTTGAGGGGATTCCAAAATATCATATACTCCCTTCCACACTTCATCCTTTCCAAAGACAACTCAGCTCTGCCTGTAAGTCTCCCCTCCTTCTTTGTCATTGTGGGTGGGGCACAGGGATTCTTGACTGAGCCTTGCCTCAGGTGGGGACTGATGGAGCCAAAAGATTCTCCCTTTCTGCCATGTGATGGGAAAATCTGACATCTAAGCTTGCCCCTCCAGAGCAGCTGCCTTTCCCTTTAAATCTGATCTAGTTTGGCTAATCTCATTCTTCTGTGAGAAGTATGTGAGTGTCTCAGATTTGGTTCTTCTATCTATTCCGGGATAATTCTAATTCTAATAGTTAACATTAATAGAGCTAAGCACATTATAATTATTATATCATTTAATCCTTACAACAACCCTCGGAGGGAAGTAGTATTATTTTCTCCATTTTACATATGAGGAAATTGAGGCAAAGAAGTGACTTGACTAAGGTCATATAGCTAAGGCCAAATTGAAACTTGGGCATCTTTGACTCCAAGCCCAGTATACTACCTAGCTGCTAAACCAGGAACTTTGGTTTAAGTGGGTATTCCCATCAACTTCATTGATTTTCCCAAGATGCAGTGGGAAGGAAGGATCTTGACACCTTGGACAAGAGTAATAAATGTTTATTTACTATGTGTCTAGGCTAAGTGTTAAAGATACATAGAAAGTTAAAAATCAGTTCTTGCTTTTGAGTAGCAAACAATCTGGGAAAGGGGAAGGGAGAAGATGCAAACAAGAGATGCATAGTTTACATTGGAAATAATCTCAGAGAGAATGTATGAGCCTTCAGGGAGACTAGGAAAGACCTTTGAGCTGACATTTAGCCAGTGGGCAGACATGAGGAGGGAGAGAGCATTCTAGGCAATCTAGGAGTCCAGTTAAAAAATAAATAAATAAAATAAAGAATTTGAAGATGGTGGATGGACAGCAAGGAAGCCAGTATTATTGTATCACTGAACAAATAGAGGGGAAATGAGAAAATGAGAAACCTAAAAAGTGCCTACTTGTAAAAATGCTTTAATACCAAACAGCATTTTATATTTGATCTGAGAGGTAATAGGGAGCCACTGGAGTTTATTAAGTAGGAAAGTCATGCGTTCCTCTCTGCAAATTAAGAAAGATGATTTTGGCAAACACTTGGGATAGGTTGGAGCAGGAAGGGACTTGAGGCAGGAAAGCCAGCCAACCAGCTATTGCAGTAATCCAGGTATGAAGTGAAGAGGCCATTTGTTTGCCTCATCCTTTTTCATAATAATACCTGACATGTATATAAGGATTTACTCTTTGCAAGATACTTTGTATTTGTTATCTCCTCAGGTCTGTGAGGGAAGAATGATTATTTGCATGAGATTTGCATATAGTAATTGGGATTTCCCCTGTTATGGAATTCCTGGCCATTTGAGGCAAATAGTTCCTTTGTACACCTTATGGAAGCAGTGAGGTAATATAGTGGATAAAACACTGGTCTTGGATTCAGGAAAACTTTGCCTGGCTTCAAATGCTTATTAGCTGTGTGACCTTGGACAAGCCACTTAACCCTGTTTGCTTCAGTTCCTCATCTGTAAAATGAACTGGATAAAGAAATGGCAAATGATTCCATTATCTTCCAAGAACATCTCAAATGGAGTCACAAAGAATACTTTATAGATTGAGAGGTTTAAGCCACAGAGTTGTGAAAACTCAGATTTAGAGGGGACCTCAAAAGTGTAGGTAAGGAGTGAGAGCCAGTTAGACATCTAGTCCATACTAAACCTGAGCAGGAATCCCCTCTCTAAAACTTCAACAAAATCATTTTGCTTTAGCTTTAACTCTCCAGAGAAGCAGCCCATTTTACTAGTACATGGCTCTGAAATTTTTCCTTACCTCAAGCCTAAAAGTGTATTTCTTTACAATCGTTGCTCCTGGTTCTGATCTCTAGGGTCAGAAAGAACAAATCCATTCCCTCTTCCCTTTTTTTTTTAAGTGTTAAAATTTATTTTTATGTTATTTTATTGGGATTTATTAGGATTAAAAAAATACAAAGTTTTTTTTTATTCCTTAAATTTAGTGTATATATTTTCTTCCTTTTTCTTTCTTTCTTTTCTTTTCTTTTTTTTTTTAAAGGTAATAGGAGTTAAGTGATTTGCCCAGGGTCACACAGCTAATAAGTATCTGAGATTGGATTTGAATTTAGGTACTTCTGACTCCACGGCTGGTGCTCTATTTACCATATCATCTAGCTGCCCCCCTTGTAAATTTTCCAGGCAACAGGAAGGATCTTTTTTCCCCCTGTGGGTGATGAATACAGTCTGAAGTTCTGTTGCAATTCAGAGAAGATACAAGTGCATATCTGTTAATTCCATCTTCTATATAAGAGCCCTAAGTCTTCTTTTTTTCAGGTTGAAACATTTCTGTTTCCTTCTTAGTCTGGCATGACCCGGGGACCCTTCATCATCCTGATTGGCCTCCCTCTTATGCTTGTAAATTGCATATACTTAATAAATGTTTATGAAATGGAATCTTATAGATGAGGAAACTGACTGGCCAGGATGTATGGGGGGAGGGGGCTTAAGGGAAATTAGCAGGAGGTCTAGGGGAAGAATCTAAGGAACAGTACACATTTTTAGAGCTTGAGTTTACAAAAAGCACTTTTCCAACAGCAGGCCCTGTTTGACAGGTGGTATAAGGGTTATCTCCATTTTACTGATCAGCCAGTGAGCCTTTATTAAAACACCTGTTTATGCGCCAGGCACTGTACTAAACACTGGAATGAACTCAAGGCTTTTCTAATTGTCTGATTGTCCTTCTCTGAGCACTGGCCAGTTTCTTCACATCCTAAAATATGATCATGGGGCAGCTAGAAGGCATAGTGGGTAGAGTGCTGCACTAAGACTCAGAAAATTCAAATCTGGCCTCAGACATCAGCTGTGTTTAATTCTGTGTACCTCAGTTTCCTCATCTGTAAAATGAGCTGGAGAAGGAAATGGCAAATCACAGCAGTATTTTTGCCAAGAAAACCTGAAATGGGGCCAGGCACAACTGAAAAGACCCAGTATTAACAAAAAATATTGCAATATGATGATAATGACCAAAGTCTTCAAGCCCTGTTCTGAATGAGTTGACAGTCTAAGGGTTCTGTGCCAGTGTTTCTCGTGTCTCACAATTGATAACCAAAATCAGAGAGAGAAAGTGCTGTGCTCTATGAGCAAAGCAGCATTGAAATGAGACGTTCAAACTTAGATATCCTCATACTAAATACTTTTTTTGGATTACTTGTGCCTGATCACAGTGGTAGAGATTTCTGACCTCATATTGGTCTGGTGGGCACAGTTGGACTCACCCATACATTAACTTGGATATCAGGATGTCATTTTGGTCCCCTTTGAGTATGGAGAGCAACAATCAATCCTAAAGGTGGAGAGATGGGGAGAAGAGGCAAAGACCATGGTCCCTAGATAGAGAATATGTACAGAAATAACTGTATAGTAATTTGGAGAGGGACAGAGGCATTAGCTGCCAGGGAGACCAAGGAAGGTTTGGTGCAGAAGCTAAGTTTCAGAGGAAATTGGATATTCTGAGAAATGAGCAGGGACTGCATACCAGGTGTGGGAGACAGCCAGTGCAAAGGTAAGGAGGCAAGAGGTGGAAGTACCAGAAAGTACCTTGGTTTGTCTGGACTGGAGAGTGTATGGTGAGTGAGTAATGTGTAAGAACACTGGAGAGGTAACAAGGGACCAGGTTATGAAGAGCTTCAAATGCCAGGGACAAAGGAATTTATAGTTGGTTCTTAAGGTATCTCAGTGGACAGAGCTGGGTCTGGAGTCCAGAGAACCAGAGTTCAAATTCAGCCTCAGGCACTTAACTAGCTATGTGAACCTGGGCTAGTTAAATCACTAGAGAAGGAAATCCTAAACCACTACAGTAACTTTGCCAAGAAAACCATGGGTCCCCAAGAATCGAACACAGCTAGAGGTAGTAGGGAGCCACTGGAGTTTAGGGAGTCTCTGGTTACATGATCAGATCTGAGGTACAGGTTTTAAGTGATTGATTACATGGAGTCCTACAACTAAAAAACCCCAGAGGTGGGAGACAGCGAAAGATTACTTAATTCCCAATTCAAGATATGTTGCTACCTACTTCTCATGCAACAGTTCCCAGTATATGGTAAGTCCTTGATTACTGACTGACTGAATGTAACTCTTTTGAAGAAAAGGTTTGGCTGTTGTTTCCTTATACCCCATTTGTGTTACTGCAAAAGTCCTTATCTCTCCTGAGGAGGACCAGAAAGAGTGTTCGCTATTTATCTCTTCTGCACACCTAGTCTTCCAAGAAAGGGGCCTCTAACTTGTTTCTCCTTCCCTTTCCCATATTAGGCTAAGTGAGTCTGCACTGACCCAGCTGAGAAAGGCCTTTCTCTGGGCACTGATACCTTGTGTTCCGACTCATCCAGAAGGGAGAATAAAGCTGCTGGATCCCAGGCTACCCCAGGTGGGTGCCCAGCATGGGGCAGTGTTAGGGTGGGGTGCTCCTCTCTCCTTGGGCCAAGGAGGCAGGATTCTTTTCCTCTGGACAATCTGATCCGGACCTCAGAACCTGACCTCATGATTGGGACAGGCCTTTGCATGCATGGCCAAGCACCATGCTTTCCTTGTTTCTCCAGCAGCCAACTAATGGGTCCATGCCCCCCTGCTGCCACCTCTTCATCCCGGGTCCATTCCAAGTGGGGGGAGGGAAAGGCAAGCTATAAAGCAGAGAGGCCTTTAGGATCAAGAAAGCTGTGACAGCCCCCCTCCCCCACTTGCTGCTCTTCTTCCCCTTCACCTCTTAAGGCTCTGGGAGAAAGAGGAAGGGGAGAGGGCCCTGACTCACAATGGAACTGAGAGCAGCTACCAGGTGGGGGTGGGGAAAGCCTATTTTTCTCAAAAGGCTTTCTGAGGGCAGGTCAGCAAGATAGAATAAGAATTTGGGGGTCTAGATGGTCCTGAAATGTGTTCATTGAAAAGTGTTTGCTTTTGGGAGGAAATCTCTGGAATGGGGAGAAGCAAAACCCTAAAGCTGGGGCGTGGGATGGGGTAGGGGAGAGAACAGAGCTAGAAAAGAAGGCTGGGAAATCACAGAAATTTAGCTGGGAGCTGAAAGAAGGCAAGGGGTTAATGGAAGCATAGAAGTGGACAACCAGACCCTCTTACCACCCCCCCCCCCCACTCCCAGCCCCAGGAGAAGGGATCTTTAGGGCCCGGGCCGAGTCCCCTCTGAGAAGAGAATTGCATGGCTGTTGTCTTTTCGACCTTCTTTGTCCTTTAGCTTCTCCGTCTGTTTTGTAGCTTCTCTCCCCCCCCCCCCGTGTTATCTTCCCATCGGGTCTTCTTTATCTTGCTTTCCTCCCCACCGAAGGACTCCTATCTCCCCTGGTCTCTTGCTGCCCTTCCAGCCTCCTTTCTCGTCTGTCTCTTTCTCTTTCCCTTCCAATTACCCCCTCCCTTCTGCTTCCTCCCCTCCTGTTTCCCGGCTACAGACTGCTCCAGAGCTGGATAAAAATAGCGGTGGCAGTGGCGGGGAACCAGGTATTGCCACAGCTTGGGGCTGTGGGGGGCGAGCTCCCAGGACTGTTTCCTTTGGTGGCTGTCTTGGCTGTTTGGAGGATAGGGTCTGTTTTGAAGGGGAGTAGGTCAGGGGGTACTAGGGTCCCTTTGGGAGGTCAGACAGGGACAACTCTGACAAAAATAGTGAAGTTAGGAGTTAATCTAGTGCTTGGCCACTATGGGAGAAGGAAGGGTCTGGAGTGTGTGTGGGGGAACTTACACCTATTCTCTCCCTCCAAGGACCCCCAGACTGACAGAGCTGGAAGCCACGTGGATCCAAGGACAGCACTGCCATGATGACCAGTCACAAGCCACAGGACAGGTATGGAGGACTCCTGAGAAGGTTTCTGATGGGGATGGGGGCAGGGAGAGGAAGCATGGAGGGCCGAAGAGAGCCGGAGCAGGAGTGGTGACATAGCTCTCAGGGCCCGCTCTGGACTGGCCCTTCCTGCTGGACACCTGTGAGTCACTCAGGCCCAGACCAGCGGACGAGGAAGGAATCCACAATCTGAGCTGTTTGCTGGGTGTTTGGTCAGTGGGGGATAGGCATGTGGAATGGCCTGGGCCCCTCCCCATTCCGTCACTGTTTCCACCCTGCTGCTGGCTCCCCTCAGCCAGCCTCCTTTGGCTTTCAGCCTCTTCCAATGGGGAAGGATATTTGGCAGCTCCCGTTTCTCCCCCTGCCAGCACATCTGGAAAACTTTCTCACTGCTACTACCGCCACCACCACCCTTCTTGCCTTTTGCCTTCCCTTTTTTCCTCTTTCTGGATTTCCTTCCCTGTCTTTATTCCCTCTTTCCCTTATCACCTTTATTTAGTGCCTCCCTGCCTTATCTCTAGTCTTCCTAATCAAATTTCCTTCCCTACTCTTTATATCCCTGCCCCATTATACCTGTGCCTGCTGCTCCATCTCTGCTCATTCTCTGTTCACCCTTTGGGAGATCCCTTTTTCTTCTGCCATCCACTTCCCTTCTCGCATCCCATATATCATCAGGGACCTATCCTTCTCTCTCACCCCATCATCCTGCTTGGTCCTCTTGGTTTCCAAGTCCAGCCTCCCTGCCTTTTGGTTAGGAAACAGCTCAGACATTTTCTCTTGGAGTTCTAGCCATAATCCCAACCCTACCCCTGTGGTTCAGCCTGTCCCAGACAGTGGTTGATATGGGGGTGGGTGGCAGGGAGTATTACAGCCCTAATGTGGGTTGGAGAATGGCTCTTTCCTCCTTTCCATTTCTATTAACCATGTTTAACCTGGGTAACATCCTATTGCCCAACTCCCATGGTCCCCCTCCTCCCCAGGCAGTGTGGCCAACAGAGCTGGTTCTGTGTGGGACAGAAGGCAAACACATGAGCACACATACATACACACCCTGACCTCCTGAGTTCATTTCTCCCACCCACCCTTTCCTGCAAGGTCCAGGCAGAGGCACCAGGGAGCTTGGTTTCCCTAATTTCACATCTTTTTGTAGGGGACCTTAGATATTCCCCTTCCCTTCTACCCCCCACAGGCAGCAGCATAATCTTTTCCAGCTGAAAGAGGAAGGAGGGTTATTTGCTGTGTATTTTGTTTTCTTGCTCTTCTCTCCCCCATCCTCCTCCCCTTCTTTTTCTGTCGAACTGTATGGGATAGAACTGGAGTTCCCAGCCTTCAAGGTCCCTCTGGGCCAGTGGGGGCTGGGAACCAAGGCACAGATACAGTGTCAGCCCTGTGTCAATCCCTTGGAAGAAACTTGCCTTTCCTTGGGCTATCTCCCCAGAAGCTTTCTGTAACTAGGCAGATAGAATTGGAGTAGGGGAGAAGTACAGGTGATAGGCAGGGTACATTCAGTGGAACACCTTCCTGAAAGTACCAGAGATCAAGTTCTCTGTTTTCCCATTGGACTCCTCACAAAAGCTCTCCAAGCACTTTTGTAGCCATTATCTCTTTATCTCTATTCCCCTCTATGGGAAGCAGGAAGAGTCCCCTCTATCTCTCTTTATCTTTATCCTTGTCCATGGGGGGCAGGAAAGACTCAGTCTTTATTTCTCTTTCATCTTTCTCCCAATCCACAGAAGACAGGAAGGGCTCTCCTCACTGCCCCTTTCCTTGGGAAGGGGGCATCTGGAGAGGAAACGCCAAAGACAAGTGGAGAATTTGATCACTGTCTCAGTAGATTGGAGGTGGCTGAGAGTGAAATGAGGAGTGATCAGTCAGGAGATAGTGTCCTTTTGGTTAGGACTAAAGCTGGGACATCCCTCTCATCCATCCCATTTCTTCTTTCTTCCTCCAGGTACAAAGCCGTATGGCTCATCTTCTTCATGCTGGGCCTGGGCACCCTACTGCCATGGAATTTCTTTATGACTGCCACCATGGTGAGACTTAGGAGAGGGGAAAGCTGGGGCAGGGGAAGGGGGTGGGTACCTTCAGGAGCACCATGGGAAGTCAGTGTTCAGTAAGGCACTTAGAAGAGGTGATTTGAGGCTGTGGATGGGTGACATGGCCATCCTGGGAGAAAGAAAGCAGTAGAGATTACCCTGGACATGGGAATGTGGCAATCTGAGTTCTAGTCTTTGTCTTTTTGCTTGTTTGTTTTTGTTTTTAAATAGTTTTTATTTTTCCAAATACATGCAAAGATAGTTTTCAACATTCACCTGTGCAAAACCTTGTGTTCCAAACTTTTTCCCTTCTACCCATTCCTCTCCCATAGACAGCAGTCTGTTATAGGTTAAAACATGTACAGTTCTTCTAATGCATTCTAGTCTTAAATCTGATATTGGAACTTGGTCAGGTTGCAACATCTCACAGACTTGGTTTCCTTCTCTGAAAATCAGTGGATTAAATTAGATCAGAATTCTGGGGGGGAATAATGGGCAGAGGAGACAGTTAAGATTAAGTGACTTCATAGCTATTAAGTGTCTTGAGGCATATTTGAACTCAGCCTCTCCTGACTCCAGGATTGGTGCTCTATCTACTATCTTTCCTAGCTACCCCTTAGATCAGAGTTTCTTAACTTGGGTTCTTTGCATTTATTTCAATTTATATTGATGACTGTTACAATATAATTTTTTTCTTTATAATCCTATGTATTTTGTTTTATGCATTAAAAAAAATGTCCTGAGAAGATAGGATAGGATTCACCAGACTGTCAAAGGGTCCATAACAGGTAAAAGAAGAAGAGTCCCTGACCTAGATGGTCTCTTTAAGTTGCTCTCCATGTTACATTTCTGTGATTGAGGAAGTAAATTTATGTGTAGCCATCACTAAAGTTCTCTTAATCTCACGTTGATGTGGTGATGACCCCTAGTTTCTTGCAACTCTGACATGCTCTAGTGACTTGGAAAAAGCAGATTTGAGTTCAATTCAGGTGATAGAGTGGACTTTTTGTCCATGACCAGCCCACCTCCCCACCAGGAGACTTATCACCAGCTACGTTAGCTGTGGCCAAAGACAAAGCCGTGTGTTATGGTAGATAGAATACTGGATTTGAATAGAAGACGGATTTGAATCCCACTTGTGTGATCTGGGACAAGTCTCATCTGAGAGTGTGACTAATTCCAGTTCTCTCTTTCTCTGCAGCAGATAAAAAAATACAACAGGACTTTATGTGGCCTTGTTTCTGCTTATGGAGAGGAGATTAGGAAAGGAAATGGTGTTCAGTTTTATAATTTCTGTACTGTTTTTTTTTTTTTTTAAACCTGACCTGTGATTCATTGGTTATAGGAACCTCCCTTAAAGATTCAGTAACTCATTTATAAGGAACTGGCTGGGCACTTGGAAGTGATTTATCCCCAGGGTCACCCAGCCTCTGTGTCAGAGGGTGGGACTGGAATCCAAGTCCTCCTGACTCAGCTTCTTGCTTGATACTTCACCTCACTATCTGTCTAGACTGCCAGACTTGTTAAACTGTATTTTTTTTTCTTAATTTTTTTTTTTTTTTTTTTTTCTTCCACCCTGCCAAAATAATAAAGTGGTTTTTGGGGGGGGGGGGGGGAGGGAGCAAAAACCCAGGTGTCAATTGTTGGTACTCTATATTTGTGGGATCCCTGCCCAAAGGTCAGTGTGAGTCTAGATACACTAAAAGAAGAAATGAACAAGACTTCCATGTTAACCACGAGAAAGGCTTCCCCTGCCTGTTGGGTGGATCATCTGAGAAGGATGTCTCAGAAGACAGGGACCAGAACCAACAAGGCAGGGTTAGATTATAATCTGTACTAGTGAAAGGAAAAACAATGTAGGCGAAGGAAGAAATATCCAGGGAATCTTATTTCAAGCAGTCTGGCCATTTTAGACATGAGGAAAATGAAGCTCACAGAGAACGTGATTCAGGGTCACCTAGGTAGGAAGTGACAGACCCAGGACTTTGTGTCTGTATCGTCTTCTGATTCTAAATCTAATACTCTTTCTACTAAGGTATATAGCCTCCTTCCTTCCTTTATAACTTAGTAGTTTCCAAAATGGCCTTGGGACCAAAGTAGCTTTTTTTCTTTAAAAATTAATAAACAAATATGACTTATGGAAATGTTTTGCATAGCTTCGCACATGCCTTTTTAAAGAAAGGTGAGAATAAATAAGACGGAAGGGAGAGAATCTGGAACTCAAGTTTTGAAAACAAATGTAAGAAATTGTTTTACATGTAATTGGGAAAATAAAAATAGTATATTTTTAAAAGAGCTAGCAAAAAAAATTAGTGAACAGTGACTTTTTTTTTTTTACATACTTTTGCAAATCTCACTCTTGTCTGGTTTACTAGAAGATAGCCTAATCCTCATCTGCTTCTGCATTGTCATTTGTGAATATGCTGAGGTTTGCTAGTGAGTCTATGTGCATATGAGTACTGTAATACCTGATGAATATTCCTCACTGTCCACCTCTATCCTCAGTACTTCAAAAGCCGCTTGGGCCCACCGCAGAATAATTCAGTTCCCTTGTCAGAGGAAACCAGGGACCTCCTGGGTAGCACATCTTCACCCCCAAAGACATCTAATTTCCTGGATTCCATTTTCAACAATGTCATGACCTTGTGTGCTATGCTTCCCCTACTGATCTTCACCTGCCTCAACTCTTTCCTGCATCAGAGGTAATTGAACCCTTCTATGATTCATTTCCTTTCCCTATGCCCTAACTCCTTGCTTCAGAAGTAGAAACAATAATGACCCCCACCCCCACCCCCCCCCAGCT
The DNA here is from genome assembly GCA_023553655.1 of Myrmecobius fasciatus. NCBI lineage: Eukaryota > Metazoa > Chordata > Mammalia > Dasyuromorphia > Myrmecobiidae > Myrmecobius > Myrmecobius fasciatus. The sequence continues at coordinate 148,775 of JAJPUD010004092.1, forward strand.
CACTAATGTCAAAGCTCTGGGATTTTGGTCCAGGTCTTCCTTCTGACATCCTATGGGATGACAAAGAGGTGGGAAACTTCTAGGGCAAAATGATGTGTTTTTTTCTCCCATGCTGCTGCTACTCTGTTGGATATTTTTGTTCGATTGTTTTATTTTATAGCAAGAGAAGGTTTAGTCTTAGAGGGGGCTTAGAAAATTTTTCTTCTCAGAAATGATTATTTTATAAAGACAAATTACAGTTATCTCTTCCACACCATGACTTTCCCTCTCATAATTTATTGGGAGTTGACATAAACAATTGAATGAGAATTTGTTGAGTATCTTGGAAGCCTCAGAACACGAAAAGGCCAGCAAGTGACAAAAAAGTTTAGAAACTCAAATGCATGTATAGTATTGGATAATATCAACATGTTTTATCATTTAATAATAACTTGGACTTCTCTGGTATGAAAGGAAATCCAAAAAATTTTACACAGATTTTCCAGATCTCTGGGGCATTGTGCCCTTAATCCCCAAGATGTGGAAGGCATGACTGTATATCAATAAAAAAAATTGTCCAGGGTCACACAGCCAGGGAATGTTAAGTGTCTGAGACCACATTTGAACTCAGGTCCTCCTGACTTCAGGGTTGGTGCTCTATCCACTGCACCACCTAACTGCTCCTATTCCTATTTTCAATATGGGGAAAACTGAGGATCAAACATCGTGGATATTTTTGACCTGCTTAGTGATCTTCAAGTGGTCCTTTCAGTTTGAAATCCTCTGAATTTATTCCTTGCCCACTCTCCACCACATGTTTCTTACCTGCTTATCTTGTCTTGAATTCTTTTTATCCCCTTCCTCGCTGCTCTATGCCCTCCCCTCTCCTATGTTTCCCTGAGGACTTATAATTTCACATTTCAGCTTTAGGAAGAGGAAATATCTATCCTCCTTCCTTTTGTAGGATCCCCCAGGCCCTGCGGATCTTGGGCAGTCTGGTGGCTATCTTGCTGATGTTTGCCTTGACAGCTATCCTGGTAAAAGTAAACCTTGATCCCATGCCCTTTTTCATTCTCACCATGATCAAGATTGTTATCATCAACTGTGAGTTCTCTGGGGAGGTTTTGGGGGAGAAGAGAGCTGAATAGGGAACCTGGGGGGGTTGATAAAGAGCCAATGGACACTTTCTTTTTTTTTTCCACTGAGGCAATTGGGGTTAAGTGACTTGCCCAGGGTCACACAGCTAGGGAATATTGAGTGTCTGAGACCAGATTTGAATTCAGGTCCTCCTGACTTCAGGGATGGTGCTCTCCACTGTGCCACCTAGCTGCCCTTAATGGACACTTTCTTAGCTTAGTTTTCCTCCCTGCCTTATTCATTGGTTAATATCTCTTCATTTGCTGTTTCATCTAGAGACAAGTGAATAGTTAGATATTTAGATAGAACATTTATTTAAGGGATGACAACGCTAAGCTCTGGGAATATAAATATTATCCAGCAAAACAGTTCCTGCCCTCAAGGAGACACAAAAGGGGAGCTGGAAAGGGTTTGGTGGGAAGTGCACTGTGTAGAGATGGATGAGAAGTGGTATGGAAACTTGGGTGCATGCAAGATGAAGTAAAAGCTCACTGGAATCTCTAGAGCTAAATCCACAGCATCCATTTCTCTTTGCAAAGTGGATCTTGGGGAAAAGAGCCATTTTTTCCTTAATCCTTATTATTTGTTATTGAGTAGTTTCACATCCCATTTGGGATTTTCTTGGCAAAGATACTGGAGTGGTTTGTCATTTTCTTTTCATAGAAATGAGGAAACGTGACAAACCAGATTAAGTGACTTGGTTAGAGTCACACTACTAGTATGTGTCTGAGGCAGAGTTGAACTCTGGTCATCTTCCTAACTCCAGGGCTGGGCCTTTTATTCATCCACCCACATAGCTGCCCTTCCCACAGTATATCTTCATTTTCCCAATTATTTGAATTGATACCGCCTTAGCTTCCTAAACTGGGAGAAGCAGTCAGTCAATCAACATTTATTAAGTGTTTATTATGTGTTGTCCTCTGTGCTGAGTTGTGCACGCGCACGCGCACACACACACACACACACACACACACACACACACACAAGGGTTTACATTCTATAAGGAAAGACTGTATTCAAAAAGAATATTGAAGGATCATAGTGGAAGGGCAGGATACCTGGTTCTCAAGACATGATGGAGAAGGCTACAGGGAGAGCTGCCTGGTGGAAAATGAAGAAATGTTTGCTCTGGTCCCCCACAGAATAGTTATGCAGTGACCAGTGGCTTGCTCTGGGTCCCCCACGGACAGAATAGTTATGCAGTAACCAGTGGCTTTCTCTGGGTCCCCCACAGACAGAATAGTTATGCAGTAACCAGTGGCTTTCTCTGGGTCCCCCACAGACAGAATAGTTATGCAGTAACCAGTGGCTTTCTCTGGGTCCCCCACAGACAATAGTTATACAGTGACCAGTGGCTTTCTCTGTGTTCTCCATTCTTCAGTACCCCTTGTGACCCCCTCTGGGACTTAACTTGCTTTTCCCTGGTCCCCTCTCTACTCTTCAGTTTGATTTATTTCCTCAGAGGGACTTCTTTTCTTGCCTTTTCCTTACACCCTGTCTGGTGTTCTCCTTAGCATTTGGAGCCATTCTCCAGGGCAGCATGTTCGGCCTGGCTGGCCTGCTGCCCACCAGCTACACAGCTCCCATCATGAGTGGCCAAGGCCTGGCTGGAACCTTTGCTGCAGTGGCCATGATCTGCGCCATTGCCAGTAAGTTCTTTCCACTCTTTGTGACTTCCTAGAAGTGAAGGGGAGGGGAAGTGGTTTTAGAGGATGGGTTGGGGGGGGAGGCTCTGAAGGGATTACTTTTCTCACCTCTTCTTTGAGTAATTTTTATGTCTACCTCCCTAGGTGGTTCAGAACTGGAAGAAAGTGCTTTTGGATACTTTATAACTGCCTGTGGAGTCATTGTCCTTTCTATCTTGTGCTACTTGGTCCTGCCTCGCCTGGTAAGATGAAGGGAGGAAGTCAGTCCTTTTGGGACTCCTAAACAGTCGTGACAGTGTGGTATAGTAGAAAGGAAGCTGGGTTTGGGATCTGGCCATCTGGATTTGAAATACTGATCTGCCATTTAAACCAATCACTTCTCTCTCTCTGGGTATCAGTTTTTTGATTTGTATAGTGGTAGTAATCCTGGTAATAAAAATAAGTAGCTAACTTATATATAGTATTTTAAGGCTTGCAAAGTATTTTACAAATATTATCTTCACAATAACTCTGGGAGGTAGGTATTACTATTATCCCCATTTTACAGATGGAGAAAATGAGGCAAACAGAAATTAAGTAACTTACCCAGCGTCACACAGCCGCTAAGAATCTGAGGCTGGATTTAAACTCAGATTATTCTGACTTCAGACCCCATACTGACTATAAATGTCGGGGTTAGAGCTGCCTAGGCCCCCTACTTCTTTAAGAATTGTACTTATCCCCCCAAAAAAACAAAAAACCAAACCCTACATACAATCCTCCTTCTTTAGTACCATTCTGCTTCTAAGTCAGTAATGTTGAACTTAAATAAAAAGAAGACCTCTACTAAGTGCACAATACTGGCTTAGAAAGCCACAAATTAATATGTTGATTATTTAGTTTAAAATTTTACAATTATATTTTCTTGTGGTTTGGGCTGTGTTTGATACCTCTGTACTATGTCCTTCCTATCAAAGTAATCAGCTGTCCTAAAGAAATGCTTGCCAGCAGACAAATGATCCCACAGACCTTTCCCTACCTTGGTACTTGTGGAAAAGAACAGTATGTTTGTCCTCCTTCCACCACTGCCCCTGGGGTATAAGAACACTTAAGGTGATGCTGTCCTCTCTTGTGTATTACTATTCTAGCTTCTCCAAACTTTGGGAGGGACAGAGTGCATATTGATCAGTCATCGTGCTTGTTTATTTCTCAGTGTAATACTGAGAAATAAATATAAATAAAACCTTATTCCCTTCTTTGCCTAGAAACATAAAACAAAATAAGGGGGTTGGATTAGATCAGAGTCCTAGATCTGTAATTCTGAGTTGATGAGTGGAGAGTTAGAAATTGGGGAGAAAAATCTCAGTCTGAGATGTTCCTTCTCTTTCTCCCTGCCAGAAATTCTATCAGTATTACCAGCAAGCGAAAATGGGGCCTCATGGAGAGCGAGAAACCAAAATGGATTTGATTCGAAGAGGTACCTGGGCCCCAAAGGAGTGGGAGGGAAGGTACTCTGAAGAAATACATACCCAAAGGAGGAAAAAGGGATTTTTTTATGTGCTAGGTGCAATGAATAATACAGAAAAAAAAACGTAGTCTCTGGACTAGGTGATCACAGAAGAAATACAAAATATGGTTGTATTCTCTGCTCCCAGGGGAGACTGAGGCTGGTAGATTAGCTTGAGTACTGAGCTACAATAGGGCAAAAGCCAGTCTGGTATCTGCCATAAATGCTCTAACAATATGGCAAAGCCTTTAGGGAGTGTGCAGAGTGTTAGTGGGAAACTGTCCCAAGAGGGGACCCATCAGACCATGTCTGAAACTCTAGCACAGCAGTTGTCAGGCCTGTGAGCGGCTACTGTGCTTAGAGATAGGGAAGCCCAATCTTAAAAACAAAAGAACAATGACAAAAAACTTAGATATGGTCTTTGGGCTAGGTGCTATGAGGAAAATGTATGACATGATCCCTGCCCTTGAGGAACTTAACATACCTGGGGACACAGATTTAATAGATGCAAAATAACTTAAGAAAAACAGTTATGTTTAAAATTGCAAGATTCTGACTGTCCATACAAGAAGTCTTCAGAAAAGAGGTACAGACCTATGTGAGCTAGGGCCCATTTTGTAAGGTTCAACTCGGATGCTTTTTACTATAAAAAGTCTTCCTTGGACCAGAGTACGCTCCTTACTCAGAAACTCACACAGCCCTCTCTAGTGTGTGTGATAGTGCTTTTCATGCATATGCTAGACTAATCTTCATGAGGGCAGGGATCTTGTGTTGTCTAAATTTTGCACATGCCCTGGTACTCCCTTAGCAGATGGAAGATGGGACTTCTTTTAAAAATAGAAAATGAGACTCCTCACAGATGTGTATGGTTGTATTGTCTAAGGCCTCTGGGAATAGGTTGAACTTAAAAGAGTGGTAGGTTTTATTTGGAGGAAGGAAGGAAGGAGGGAGGGAGGGAGGGAGGCATAAGCTAAAGAAATTGAATGAGGAGAGGCATGAATTATAAAAAATAGTTCTCACTTATGTAGTATTTTATTTATTTTTCAATTTTATTGAAATCCTAATTTTATTTCCCAGCCCTGAGGAATAGGGAGAGGCAGACAGATATGGGAACTGTGAATGACAGAGGCCTTAAGGGCCCAGAAAGATGAATTCAGAGCTCTATAAAAGCTGAGACTTGAATCACATATGGCAGCAGACAGTTAAAGCAGTGATCAAAAGGAGGAAGCTATAGAATTCTGGCTGAGGGGAACACCAGAGTCAGATCAGGAAAGACTGGGTAGATCTGGAAACTGGGGCCCGGGGGGAGGGGAGGTCATCTCTGGCTACCCCTGGGTCCCAGAGCATAGCATCCCACAGGATCTTGGTTTGAAGGTAAGTTCTAGGCTCAGGGAAATAAGGGTGGGTATACTAGAATGTTGATGGGGAACTAGAATTAGAAAGGTAGAACAGAATGAGGCAGAGTAGGCAGAAGGCAAATCTCAGGTGAGAAAAGAGTGGGGAGAGAGAATATGGGAAAGAGGAAAGCAGCAGAAGGACCTGGCTGTAGCAAGGGGTGCTTACAGGATGGCATTGGACTGCCATCAGTCTCAGGACTGGAGAACACTCGGGTATCAGAATGTACAAAACATGAAAAAAGCCCTGGAAATCAGTCTGGTCAGTGTTGGCCAGGACCTGGAAGTCAGGGAGGTTCAGTGCTAAGGCCTGCAGAAGTAATTTGTCCAGATCCTCACTGCTACAGCTACATGGTCGTGGCCACACTGCACCTCAAAGGGAGGTGCCTTCTCCAGCCTCCATAGGTACTCTGCCAATCAGTCCAAGAGAAGTCACAAGCATGGATAGCAGCCTCCCCCTAGGGTCCATATGCTTCCCTGAGGGTTTAGGGAGGAACCCTTTGCACATGGCTCCCATCTCCTGGGACATGCTTTTAGGTAGATGACATCTTTGGGATGGCTTGAAATAGCTTTTCTTCATTTTCTCCATCAAATGGAGGCTCTCCTACCAGCATCTCCTCCAGCAGGACTCCAAAGGACCACCAGTTCACCAATTTCTGTGATAATCTCAGGGGTGACATAGTCCGATATCCCACAGAAGGTCCAGATCATGTTTCTGGAGTTGATGTTCTTCTTGGCCATGTTTTTTTTTGTTGTTGTTGTTGTTTTTTTTTTTAAATCCATGATCTTGATGTGTCCATCTGTGTCCGGGATCACATTATTCAGCTTCGGGTGCTCACAGATGATGCTCTGGTGGGGCAGGAAGATAAGGCCAATGGCAGTTTCCCTCAATAGGACCTGCCCACCTGCTGAATATGGTACATGAGGTCCCTGTAAAAGCTGTCCAATTGCTGAATCCACATTCAGCAGGAGTGAATGAGATCCAGGTTGGATTCACCCAGCTGCTGAAATGTGGAATAGGAGGTCCTCACCCATCCATCACAGACTCCATTACAAAGTATATCAGTGACCTCAAAGATGGAAGAGAATATAGCTCCCATGGGGCAACCCCCAGAGCCAGGATGGGCTTCTTTATCCGCTGCCTGCACCATCATATCCTTCTTTTGGATCTCTTCAGAGCTTGGACATCTCAGCTAGCATCACTTGCCAAAGCTGCCCTTGATGAGAACCAGGACGATGGTGAAGTTGGAGATGGCTCAGGGGGGCCGAAGAAGCATCCATTGGAGTCATGGGGTTGGGGGAGGGACCCAGACGTACCTGCTGCCCCGCTGGGTAGCATTTTAAAGGTCAGAAGGATGATTTTCTCACCACAGTGAAAAGTAGATAGGATTTTTTTTTTTTTTTGACTGAACCTATGATTGCAATAGTGTTCCTGGTGAGGAATTTCCTCTACCAAAAGCAGATTCATTCTTGTTTTGAAAATTCATCTGAGGCATGAAGAGATTAAAGGAACTTGCCAAGGGTCACACAGCCATTATGAATCAGATGTAAGTAGGACTTTAAACCCAGATCTTCTTGACTTCAATGAAGGTTGGCCTTTTTATCTGTTAATGGAATCAATTCAAATAGAAACTTGATCATTGACATAAGAAAAACTACCAGTTAACATTATCTGTATTGTATTTTATTTTTTCAATTTATTGTGTTAAAACATTTATCAATTACATTTTCATCTGGTTCTGGCTCACTCAGGAGTTTTGCTGAGGTCCTGCAAGTTTGACACCTCTGCACTAAGTCACACTTCCTCTTGGCTAGTGCTACTGTCTTCAATTTACTTCTGGGGGGAAACAAGTTCAAAAAGAAGGGATTTTACCAAGTTCACAAAAGCAAGGAACCCAAGAACTAAAAGGGACCTCAGTTGGCGGTTAGTCCAGCCCCTCCACTCTTTACCCTGTTCTCATATCTGAAAATCAAAATCAAGTACTAGATGACCCAAGAAATCCTCATCCACCGAATGGTCCTGAGCTTCCCATTCCATTTTCAAACAGCTCACATTATCGGGAAGCTTTTCCTGACATCAGATCCAAAACTGACTTCCTGTGACTTCTTCCATCCATTGCTCCTAGTTCCTGCCCTTCGAGCTCAAACAGAACAAGTCTAGCTCTTTGCATCCTTGGAGATGGCTCTTTTCTTCTGTCACCTCTCAGTCTCCTCAGTCATCTTGACTGATTAATCTCTCAAAAAATATATTATTTCCTCTCAACCATCCTCTCCTGGATATATTCCAGCTTCTCTTATCTCTTTCTTAAAATACATTGCCTGGAATCGAACTTGGTACTCTAGAGGTGACCTGGCCAGAGGAGAATAGATTATAATCATCTATTTTGGACATTGGACTGTGAACTCTGAAATGACAGGAGTTGATTCTTGGTTTTTCTTTATGTCCCTATCTTCCTCTCCCAATTCCATAAGACTTCTTTATAGACAGCTTTTAATGCCTTGCCTTTGTGATTATCTCCAATTTATCCTGTCTGTAGCAGATTTTTATATAGTTACTTGCATATTAACTCCAATTGATTAAAAACTCCTTAAAGGCAGGAATTTGGGGGGGGGTCTTTATATCCTCGGTGCTTTACATAGTGCCATAGTAGGCACTTAAATGTTTGTTGACTTGATTTGGATATCATGAACCTTTTAGTGCTTTTTGTATTATCAGTCAATAACCATTTATTATTCTTTATTATGACCTTTATTGTTAGGTTACAATATTAAATCATATTGAGCTGAAGGATCAAAGGCTTTAGAGCTTGACGGGATGTAGAAAGTGATAATTTGGAGTTATACAGCTAATAATATCAGATGGGATTTGAACTCTGGTCTTTGTGGGTTCAAATTCAGCATTGTATCCACTAGACCAAAGAGTCCTTTAACTCCAAGTCCTATTATCTTTCCACTTTCCCAAAGAAGAATAGGAATATGGTATATTTCTAGGACACTAAGGAGAATTCTGACTAGAGGGTCCTTTTGGGGGAAGGAATAAGTGGAGGTTGAGTAGGAAGCTCAAGACTGACTCATAAAGGCCACTGAAATGATTTTGGTTGTGATGAAAAACTTTTTACTTCATGTTCACACATGTGTGTGGAGGGCATTTGGTGGTAGAAGGTCTAGGCCTGTGATTTCATGGCATTTTTATAGGAAAATTCCTTATTGAGGAAATTTCCTTTACTAATTAAGATTAATAGGGGCAGCTAGGTGGCGCAGTGAATAGAATACCAGCCCTGAAGTCAAGGGGACCTGAGTTCAAATCTGGCCTCAGACACTTAACACTGTGTGACCCTGGGCAAGTCACTCAACCCCAATTGCCTCGGGGAAAAAAAAGATCAATAACTATACTACTGAGGACAAGTGATTAATCCATTGTCAAAGCCAGTATTTGTCACAGGGAAGATCTCAGACTTCTTGACCTAGGCCCTGCCATCTCTTCACTACAGTGAGCTCCCTCTCCAAGATATGACTCATTAAAAGTGGTTTATAAGGAAATACCTCTAGTAGGAAATAGTTTAAAGAAGGGAGTTTAGAGGAAGCAAGAGGCCATTTCAATGACCCATGATGAGTGGTAGTTCTGAGGTTCTAGGGTCCTTTGTTGAAAGGGAATAGCGTTAGTGTCAAGTGGGACCATCTCAGGTTCTCTCTACCCAATGGCCTGAAATCTTGATGGCACAGGGTAGAGATAAGGTTTGAGAAGTAGGTTCCACTTTGGGAGATCGTTCCAGACAATGGGAAAGCATACTTGCCTTGGAGTTGCATGATCTGGGTTCAAATTCCACTTGATACCATCTGTGTTACTTTGGGAAAGATCCCTGAGCTTGTTTCCTCATTTACAAAATGAGGAGTGGGTTGAGGGGTGGGGATTGAACTAGATGGCCTCAGAATTCCTTTCCAGCTTTAAATCTATGATTATATAACACCATATAAGAGAACAAGTTTATTTTTCTCCTCATTCAGGCCCTTCTAATATCTTTATCTTATCTTTTCCCCAGGAGAGAACTCTACCAAGACTGCAGAAGAAGGAGGGATATCAAAGCCTAGCCCACAGGCTGCTCCCTATGAGAACACTTCCATCATAGCTATTCTCAAACAGGTAGATAGGGATCCAAGGCCTGGGTCTTCTGCCTCCATATCCTATCCTTCCCCATCCCCACTCTCCCCATGACCTTGACTCTTTCTTCTGTTCTCTTCCCTCCCATTTTCAATCTGTGACTTCCTCATTTTTTATCTTTTATTATTAGTGACTGGGTCCAGGAGAAGGGAGATTTCTATTCTTCTGTCTTCTCTTGTCCTCATCACTCCAGCCCCATCCCCCTCCTTGCCCAACACACATACAAAAATGAGACTGAACCACCAGCCCCACATCCATCCCTTCACCTGCCCCGGTGCCCTCTGGACGAAACCATCCCCTTTTCTTCCGATTCCCAGATCTGGGTTCTGGCATTGTCTGTCTGCTTTGTCTTCACCATCACCATCGGCGTGTTCCCTTCTGTGACCGCTGAGGTCAAGTCCACCATTGCAGGGACCAGTGACTGGAGTGAGAGCTGGAGGGCAGGGTGGGGAGGGAAGGATTGGGTGTGGAATTGGAGGGGGGGAGGAAGTGGAATCCCTGAAAGCTTAAAAAAAAAGCCTTCTCTAGGATTTGGGAATCTTTTGAAATGGTAGAGAATTGGGGAACCTGCTTGTTTTGGTCTGTGACTTGGGGTGGGGTGGGTCAGGAGGGTGTTCCTAATCCTTAGCTTCCTGTTCCCATCTTTTTATTCTGTTCTCATATCAGTTCCCCAAAGGTAAAAAGCGGGTGCATTGTCCAGATGTGAAACAGTGAGCTTAGGACAGTGACAAAGATTGAGAGAGTCCAGACTAGAACTTGTGTCCTGCCTCTTCATCCCGCCCCCTCCCTACTTTGGGCTTCATCCCCTGTATGTTCCCTAATTTCAAACTTTTTCACCATCTCACTTCCAGACAAGTATTTCATCCCTGTCTCCTGCTTCTTCATTTTCAATGTCTTTGACTGGGCTGGCCGGAGCCTCACTACACTGTACATGTGGGTAAGTAGGGCTTGTGGGGGTGGAAATGTTGTAGAGTGGGATTTTGTTTAAAGATGGAACAGTAAATAAAACATGTGGCTATTTATGGGAAGGGGATATGAAGCTGCCCCCTCCTGCTTCAAAACTGGCCAGCCCAGGAATGTGTGGTGAGTGGGGCGAGGGTTTGGGGTTTCTGGTCTGGCAGCTTTAGCGAGAGTCCCAGAATATGTGTGTGTGTGTGTGTGTGTGTGTGTGATGTGTACACACATGGGATCACTTGTCCTTGCCTGTGGGACACTAGTAGGCCAGGGACCACTTTGTGGCACATGCTGCTGCTCGTCTCTGCCATTCAGAATCCCTAGTTGTCTTTGAGGCTCGGCTCAGCTGCTTTCTCCTGCAGGAAGCCTGCCCTAGTTCCTCCATTCTACATCTGCTTAGTGCCCCATTCCCCCATTTATGCCGTTTTTGCCCATTAGGTACATGTTCTTTTCATCTCAATAGAAAGTCAGCTTTTAGAGGGCAGGGACAGCTTTATCTTTGCGCCTCCGGCCTAGGAATGCTGAATAAACGAATGAGTGGGTGGTAAAGGTAGGGGCCTTCCTCCACAGCCGAAGCAGGAGAGCCAGTGGCAGCTCCCTGCCCTGGTGGTGTCGAGGGTCGTGTTTGTGCCCCTGATGATGCTGTGCAACGTTCAACCGAGGAGTAACCTGCCGGTGATTTTCCACCATGACGCCTGGTTCATTGTCTTCATGATGCTGTTCGCCTTCTCCAATGGCTACCTCGCCAGCCTCTGCATGTGCTTCGGCCCCAAGTGAGTCTGCAGGCCCGGGAGGGACCGTGGGGAGGGCAGGGTCTTCATCCACGAAGCTGTCCTCCCCACCCTGCCCATGGGAGTTCTGAGTGGGCAGGGTGGGGGCACAAAAGCTGAGGAAGGAGATCAGTCCACCAGGGCTCCCTCCCATTGGAGGAAGACGGCCTCCTCCCTCTAGGATTAGCTTGTCTAGAGCCAAGGTCAAGGTGCAGGGAGATAAGGCCGGACAAAGTCTGAACCTGGGAAGTGGTCATCAGCCTCTGCAGGGGGAGTGCCCAGCCGTCCTGCCCTCTGGCCATGCTCCTCCAGCCTCTCTTGTTCCACCTGCATCCTCAGCATTCATTTTCCTAGACTGTCAGCAGCTCAGGTTGCTAAAGGCAGGAAGTAACCCAGCTTCCAGCTTGGGATTCTGGGAAGTGTAGTTTATTTGCTGTGGTGGTCAGGGGGCAGTTTCAGGCGAGTGGGGTGTGCAGGGCATGGGCTCGGAAAAGAAGACTGGGGGTGGTGGAATCTCTTGGAGGTTTCCCAGGGAAGAGGGGGGAACAGCAGCAGAGGCCGTGGGGGATGCTGGGGCTGGGTTAGTGGCGATAAGTTCGATGAGTGTCAGAGCTAGCAAAAGGCTCTGGGCTGGGAACCAGGTTGGGGGAAGGTATGTGTGTGCTGGAGTAAGGGAGGTGTTACTTTAAGGAAGAGCTATGGGGAGAGGCGTCCTAAGCCTAGCCAAGGGGCCAAGGACACAGTTATCCTGAATCTGGGGGAGACCATAAAGTGTATTTTTGGAAAACACCGGATTTGTAGTTCTGAGGACCTCTACTCAAATCTCACCTCTGATAACTACGGTGGGCAAGTTGCTTTTTATTCCTCTGGGCTGTGGTTCTCTCTTCTGAGAAAAGATTAAACTAGATGGGCCTTTCCAATTCTAAGTTGACAAACCTAATTGACAAAATTTTGTAGATAGAAATAAGTATCAGAGATTTGAGAACAGGGTGACATGGAGTCTGGAGGGGAGTATAGAATTTTTCTGGGGCAGGAGAGGAGGTCCTGGATGCAGGTGCAGGAGCCTTGAGGTGACCTTGCCTTTTGTCCCATCTACCCCCAGGAAAGTGAAACCTTCCGAGGCGGAGACTGCAGGTGCAATCATGGCCTTCTTCCTCTCCCTGGGTCTTGCCCTGGGTGCCTTATTGTCCTTCGTGTTCCGGGCTATAGTGTGACCACTTAGAATCTTCCAAACACCCTCCCTGCCCTGCCTTCTGACCTCTGTTTTCTCACTACCTGTGCTGGAGGCGAAGGAGCAGAACTTCTTTGGAACCTGGGAGCCAAATAGCTAGAGCTCCCTTGTCCTGGAGAAGGGATCTCAGAGGACAGCACAGAGAGATCAGTAGCTTTCTGCAGTATTTGCTGACTGACCAATGGAACCCATCTGTGGACAAAACAGTGTTTATCCTCCTGCGGCTCTGTGTGTGTCTGTCCATCCCCATGTCCATCCCTCTGTATGTCAATGTCCAGTGTCGGGGTCCAGGTGGATGAGATATGAAGCATTGCTTTAGAGTCATTTTTTCTGACCGTGTTTTTCCATCCATCTGACCCCAGCACTTTCTTTATCCTCAGCCTTTCCACGTAATGTCTCATGTACAGTGCCATTTATTGCCTTTTTTTATACTCAAGATAGAAACCAGGTGCCCTTGAAGGCATCCAATAAATCATTCAGGGTTTTTTTTGTTTTTTTTTTTTTTCTTTTGCTCAGTGTTTATCAACTCCATTTTGTGGGAGCTGGGTGAGGGAAAGGGAGAGAACTGGATGGGCCTGTGGGTCACTTAGGGTGACTATTGGGAGGAAGAGGTTCCCAGATGATCATGATCATGGTGGGGATGGTGGGGAGGGGGGCAATAGAGTCACCAAAGGGAGAGCAGGGAATCCAGTGTAGTGTGTTACATTTTAGTCTGGACTTGGAGCTAGAGGACCTGCCTTCTCTGTCCTCTGAATTAGCTGGAGAGCCTAGGTGACTTGAGACCCTCCCCCTCCCAACCCCCCAGGGTCCTCCATTCCCCCTTCATGGATCTTTTCTCCCCCTCTATTAAATGACAGGGTCAGCTCTAACAGACTAAGTCGATCTCCCCTCCTAGCATTATAACTGAAGTGTTCCCGGATGGTACAAGCAGGGAAAGGACGGACCTAAAGCACCAGTCTCTCCTCTGTCTATCCAGAGGGAGACTCGAGTCAGTCAACAAAGCATCTATTAAGTTTTTACTCTAGGCTAGGTATTTCCAAGCTTTCCTCTTTAAGGAATACTGGAGAGACAGCAAGGCCATAGCTGGGTGTTGTAGTGGGTAGAGGGCCCAAGCCTGGAGTCACAAAGGTTCATCTTGCTGTGTTCAAATCTGATCTCAAACATTAGTATGCTGTGTAACACTGGACAAGTCACTTAACTTTGTTTGCTTCAATTTCCTTTTTTAAAATGAGCTGGAGAAGGAAATGGCAAATCACTCCAGTATCTCTGCCAAGAAAACCCTGAATGGGGTCACAAGGAGTTAGACACGACTGGAAAACAACAATGACAACTCTGGAAGCAGAAGAAATCTTAAATACCATGGAGTCCAAGTCCCTCCTTTTACAGATGAGGAAACTTGAGGGCATGAAAATGGAAGTGATTTGCCAGGGTCCCACAATTAGTAAGATTCTAAAGTGAGATTTGAACACAGGTCTTTTCAGTCCAGTGCCCTATCCCCACCACAAGCCATTCTGCCTCTAAAAAAGTATAAAGAATCTCCTTTTGTCCTTTTCAGTGATATCTTAACCCCTCCTAATCTCAAATCTGGAATATTTCTTCTGTCAGATGAGCGCTGACATTTTTCTGTGAGAAATATCTGTCTACCTACAAAACACAGGGGAATACCTTTTTCTCTTTTTTTCTCCCCTTCTCCACCATGCTCCCCCACCCATTGCCCCAGGGATGAATGAACTCCAGGCAGACTCCCAGACCCCCCAGTAGCTCCTGGCTGAATTCCTACAATTCCTGTACTAAAGGAGTCAGGCTGGGCTCAGGCCTCCAAAAGTTTGGCATGCCTCCCTGGCACTTCAGTTCACACTCCTGCTGGACTTCCTGGAGAACAAGGGGGCCTGTGTCTCCCAAGAATGAGGGGCTAGCCATCTTGGCGCCCTAGGGTGCAGCCTTGGACCCTTTCCCCAGACCCCAAAGGGCTTGTGTTGAGAGGGAAGGGTCGGGGGGGGGGGGGGGCAGGATTCCACTATCAGAGGACAACCTGGGGAGCTCAGGTCTCTTGAGTCTCCTCCTATTTAGTCCCTTCTCTTCCCCTCCTCAAAAGGGATTCCCCCAACTAAATGAAAAGGTTTTGACAAAGTATTGCCATCCATCTCCCAAAATTGCTGTGTCACAGAGTGAATGGCAGACAGACACAGGCAGGCCCTGCCCGTGGGCAGGCTCCCAGTCAGCCACTGCAGACTCAGATTTACAGGGCATACACACAAACACAGTGGGGGAAAAACACCTAAGACAGGGAAATGTTTTTGCTGGCCCTAATTTCAAAGTTCAGGGAATGACTCAAGGAGATTGTGCCTCTCCCCTCTGTTTCTGAGCATAGCCATCCTGCTAGTTTATATAATTGAAGGCTCCTGTTTGTTGCATTTGCATAGGACTTGACCACTTAATTCAATTTTTTTTCTGCTATTGCCTCTGAATTTTAAAATGTAGAATGAGTGCTATGAGGCAAGTCCTGGATCCCTAAAGTTAGCCAGACAGGGGAGATTAAAGAAAAAATTATATATTACGAGTTCTAGAAAGTTTCTTGGAGGAAGTTGAGATTTGAAGAGTGATTTATGGGATTTGGGATAATAGAAGGGTAGAGAAGAAATCTGGACTACCAGATGAACTCTGACTGCAGTCATCTTCAATGCCTAAACTCTATTTCCTCAGAAACACCAGCCTCAACCCCAGAAGAAAACCATATGGCCACTTTATCCTAACTTCCTTAACTACTTATCTATTTATTCCCTTAGGATCCACCCAGCTAGGCTCTTGTCTTGTCCAGGCCTCTGTTAATGGGGCAGTTATACAGTCTTGATGGTCAGAAAATAGGAGTTATTACTCGAGCCACTTTTTTTTTCTTTTAATTTTTTTTCTTGTCTTTTCCCTTTAACATTACATTGATTTCTGAATGGACCTTTCCCCACTGCCCAATTTTATCATGCCATCCCTTAGAAGTAAATGAAATGTAGCTGGTCATGCCATCCCTTAGAATAAAAAAAAAAAGCAATTAAAAATAATACCACATCTGACAGTAAATGCGGTATTCTACACTCACTACTCTACCTTGCTCTTATAGGTAAGGGAGATTCTTGTTCTCAGCTTTTCTCTGGGGGACAAGCTCAGTTATAATTACAAATTTCAGTTTGAGGTCTTTGGTGGTCATTATGTATATTGTTTTCCTGGCTTTTCTTACAAATTGTCTGCCTGTATTTCTCAGAATTCTCTATAGTCCCTATTTCTTTAGTTTTGAATATCTTTGGCATTTATATCACATTCATTATTCATTTCTGAATCCATACCTGCCTCCCCTTCTCCCCAGAGAACCATCCTTCCATAGGAAAAAGAATTTTAAAAGATATGGAATTAAAATTTAAAAATTTAAATTAATTTAAAAAAGAATGAAAGATAATTTAGCAAAACTAACCCATACATCAACAGTCTGGTGATATATACAGTGTTCCATATCCACAGTTCCCCATCTCTGTTTTCTTATCTCTGGGGCCAAGATCGATTATTGTAATTACATTTGATGGTTGTGGTGTTGTTCATTTACTCTGCAGTTACTGTTAATTTATTTTCCTGGTTCTGCTGATTTTAACCTACATCAGTTCACCTAAGACTTTCATTGCTTCTCTGAATTTTAATTACAGAGATGTAATTTTCCATTCTACCCAGGTGCTACTATAGCTTGCCTATTCATTCCCCTGTTTAGATTCATCTACTTTGTTCCTATTCTTTGCTTCTACAAAACATGATACCGTGAATATACTGCTGTGTAGGACTTTTCTTTCTTTGACTTCCTTGGGATATATGCTTAGCAGTAGGATCTCTGGATTTGGGACTGGATAATCTTAAGTCACCCTTTAGGCTAATTGCAAATTTCTGCAACACTAATTCACAGTGTGTCCTTTAGTAAAGGCTTCAGGTCCTCACTTCCCTCATCTGGAAAGTTTTTGTTTTTTTTCCTAGAAAGATTTTTTTAAGAAGATATTTTATTTTTTCCAATTACATATAAAGAGAATTTTCAACATTTATTTTTTGGGAAAGGTTTTGAATTCCAAATTTTTCTCTCTCCCCTTCCCAAGAGAGCAAGAAATCTGACATAGATCATACATGGACAATTGTGTAAAGCATTGGAAGGTTAGTTTCATAAGAACTGAAATGCTAACATTCTGGGTGTTATCCCTTGGCTGCCGAGGTGCAGTTTTGGCTTATGGCCACTAGAGGGCACCCTGCAGATACCCTGGAATTAAGAATAGCTATTATATATAACTAACATTTGTCTGGCATTTACCATGTGCCAGGCATTGTGCTAAGTGCCTTTGACAATAACCCTGGGACTGGGGACGTGTGTGCTGTTTTATGTGTTAGGTCACAGACCCTGCCTCTTCATCTTGAATTTTAATGGTTGTGATGAGACTCAGTTTTCATGAAAAACAGATTAATTAATAAATCCAATAAACATTAATTAAGTGGCAGCTATTTGCTGATCTACTGGCTAGGGTACCAGGCTTGGTGTCAGGAAGACTCATCTTTCTGGGTGAATTCAAATCAGGCCTCAGACCCTTAGGATCTGTGAGGTCCTGAACAAGTCATTCACCCTGTTTGTTCCAACTCCTCATTTATCAAATGAGCTGGAGAATGAAATGGCAAACCATACCAGTCTCATTGCCTAGAAAACCCCAAATAGGGTCATAAGGAATCAGACACCTCTGAAAAAAGATTAAACAACCACAGTGACTGACATGAATGAAAACAAAGTTTTTTTTTCAAAGAGCTTACAGTTTTAATAGAATAGGGACTCAATCTTTTTTGTACCATGGGCTCCTTTGGCAATCTGATAAAGCCAGTGACACTCTTCTCAGAATTATGTTTTATTTCTATGTAATTATTATAAAATTATATTATTCTATATTACTAATAATATGATAATACAACATTATTATTGAAATTGTATTTATGCTTTTAGCATAAAATTAACTGCAAAGGGTTACAAAGAAAACTAATTTATATTAAAACATATTTATCAAAATATCATTTGAAAGCAAGTACTCCGGAGCCTGAGTTAAAACTCCTGCATCCCAAAGGGCTATCCAACTTCCACAATCTGACTTCCACCTGCCTACTTTTACAGCCTTATTTCATAATGCTTCCTTTTTTACACATACTACTTTCCAGAGAGTGAATTTTAACTCCTCTCCATGCCTTTGTACATACACTCACATCTTCCAGCTCTTCGAACTCTGTGGCTGCCTATTCAGTGAATCCATTCACAACCCCACTCCATCCCCACTGATAGCTCACTCATCCTCTTAAAATTACTTCTTATAGAGCAATTTGAAACTACACCCAAAGGACTATCAAACTATGCCTTTGATCCAGCAGTGTCTCCATTGGGTCTGTATCCCAAAGAGATCATAAAGGAGAGAAAGGGACCTACATGTGCAAAAATGTTTGTGGCAGCCCTTTTTGTAGTGGCTAGAAACTGGAAACTGAATGGATGCTCATCAGTTAAAGAATGGCTGAATAAATTATGATATATGAATATTATAGAATATTTTTCTGTAAGAAACAATCAGCAGGATGATTTTAGAGAGGCCTGGAGAGACTAAAATGAACTGATGCTAAGTGAAATGAGCAGAACCAGGAGATCACTGTACACGGCAACAGCAAGACTACATGATGATCAGTTCTGATGAACGTGGCTCTTTTCAACAATGAGATGATCCAGGCCAATTCCAATGATCTTGTGATGAAGAAAGTTATCTGCACCCAGAGAGGACTGTGGATTACAACACAACATTTTCACTCTTTCTGTTGTTGTTTGCTTGCATTTTATTTTCTTTCTCATTTTTTCCTTTTTGATTTGATTTTTCCTGTGTAGCAAGATAACTGTATAAATATGTATGCATATATTGGATTTAACATTTTTTTTTACTATGTTTAACATATATTGGATGACAGGGGGAAGTGGAGGAAAAATTGGAGCAAGAGTTAATGTTGAAAAAATATCCATGTTATGTTTTAAAAATTAAAGAGCTTTAATAATAAAAAAAATTAATGTTAAAATGAAAAAAAAACAAACCTCCTGCATCATAGGAACATAGGTTTAGAGCCAGAAGGGATGTTGCAGGCTATGTCAGATATGAAAAAAATCATAGTGCAGGGAGATTGTGCTTTGCCTAAAATCACACAGGTAGGAAATGCCAGAGCCAGGATTTAAGCTCTTTCCACTGCCCCAGAATTAAATAACATAACACAAGGTAGGATGTGATTGGGACAGAGGACAAATCCCCATGGTAGCTGTCTATCCAGGCCCCATAGTGTAAGTGATATTCTTAGGACAAAATATTATATAAATCAGGAACTACCTAGGAGAAGTGTATATGCAGAGGGGAGGAGACTCGTGGCTGCCTATTCTTTAGACTTCTGGGAGATTACACTTAGATTACCAGGAATGTTCTCAATTTTATAATCTGTTTATTCAGTTATTGTTTTCATTGGGAGTATTTGCATGTTAGGCTATGCCCAACAGAAATGTGATATATTTTCCCTACATTTACTCTTGTTCTCCAGGTGAACTCAGAGTTGTCATCTTTTTAAAAGGAACCAACATTTTTTTTCAATTAGCCACAGTTAATAAGCATTTAATGTTTAATACTTTTTTCCCAATAACATGCAAAAACAATTTTAACCTTTATTTTTACAATTTTGAGTTTCAAATTCTCTCTCATACCTTTCCTCACCTCCCCCATCACTGAGAAGGCAAGTAAACTTGATAAAAGTTACACATGTGCAGTCACGCAGAACATTTCCATAATTAAGCACCTACTATGTGTTAAGCTCTGGGGATATAAAAAGATGCAAAAGACAGCTCCTGCCCTCCTAATGAGGAAGTCAACAAGCAAATAAACCTGTATAAATAAGCTATAGACAGGATAAAAAGGAAATCTTTAACAAAGGGAAGGTTTCTTGTGGATTTTAGACCAGACTTGAGGGAAGTTAGAAAGTAGACATGAGACATAGGGTCAGTCAGAACTGAGAGGATGGTGTGTCTTGTTCATTAGTAAGGAGGCCAGTGTCTCTGGGGCACTAGAAGGAGTAGGACTTGGTGACAGAAGGCTTCAAATGCCAAAAAGGAATTTGTATTTGTTTTAGGAGGCGATAAAGAGGCACTAGAGTTTACTGAATAAGGGGATACCTTCATCAAAGCTCAATTTAGGAAAATCACTTTTGACAGTTGAATGGAAAATGGATGGGAGGGGAGGTGTGGCAGGCAGACCCACTTACTGGCTATTGCAGAAGACCAAGGATGAAATGGTAAGGGTCCTGCGTCATGATACTGGCAGTGTCAGGAAAGAGAAGAGCAGTAAGTAGCCAAGAGATGCTATAAAGGTGAAACTGGAATCCCACATAGGGGAAGTCATTTTCAGTTATCAATAAGTCAATAAAAATTTATTAAGTATCTGCTGTGTACCAAGACTAGTCTAAGTGCTAAGTTATATGCCAGATACTGGTCTAGGTGCTGGAGCTTTGTAACTAATTAGTAAGGAACACATTTTTTTCATGGAATAGCTAGATGATTCAGTGGATAGCCCTGGAGTCAGGAAGAATTAAAATACGGCCTCATATTCACCATGAGCAAGTCACTACTCTGCCTCAATTTCTTCATTTGTAAAATGAGCAGAGAAAATGGCAAACCATTGCAGCTCTTTGCCAAAAAAAGCTAAATGGGATCATGAAAGTCGGACTCACCCAACCAAGCCTTCATTTTTCCCTTTATATAGCTCTGCTCAAATTATAGAGAGAAGATAAGAGGCACAAATAACCCCTAGAGACAATAGATAATGTCCCAAATTCTTATTTAGTTCCAGAATTGCTTCCTCTCTCCACCCTAAACAATTTCCTCTCTGATTCTGCCTGGTGCCATAGCTCTGCCTTTCCTATGGCCTAATAGACTGGGACAGGTGGCCCAAATGTGTGTGTGTTCTGTAGAAGCTCCCAGAAGCATCCCAGTCTGGGATGACTCACAAAGCAGAGAATAATAGCATTGGCTATCTCCTCTTATTTATGAGAAGCTTGGAAGGGAAGAGAGAGAGAAAACAGGAGACTTGGCCAAAGAGCTGGGAGGGACATAAGATCATAGATTTAGAGCTAAGAAGGGGCCTTACAGGTCATCTAGGCCTCTTCCCCACCCCCATATTTTTACAGAAGAGCAAACAGGATTAGAGAAATTGACTTTTCCAAGATCTCACAGAACAGAATCCAGCCCTCTAGCCTAGGAGTTTTTAATCTGGGAGTCCATAGACAAGGCTCAGAATGTGTAAGTGGCAAAGACAGGTTTCAGGGAGTCTGAATCCAAAAGGGGAAGGGGACCTGAATTTTCATTAACTCTTGTTTTCCTTTGTAATCTTTTTATTCTAAAATATACATTTAAATATATTATTCTGAGAAAAGTCCCTAGGCTTAACTATACTGCAAAAGGTTTTCAAGGCACAAAAAAGGTTAAAGAGCCCTTTCTGTAGTCTAACTCCTTTATTTTAAAAGAATGTTATTAATGTTGTTTTTTCTTATGTCAGTCTTTTTTGGAAACACCCCTGTTCCCCTTTTCCTGGTTACAAAATACAGTTAAGCAAAAACACTCAAAGAGATTGGGGCCAAATAGGAGAAGTGACTTGTTCTCTAGAACCAACACTAGACCTCAGATCTGATAGATTTATCCCTGTTCTTTTCCTTTGCAGCATGTGCTCTGTCCTGGCTCAGGGGAAATTATGTTAGCCCTATCCATCCATCCAACCTGGGGAGACTCCCTCCTTGGGTATCCCAAGGATTCAGCCTCTCCATGAGTAAAACATGATGCAAAGCTAATAGTCCCATGATGAAGTAGAAGTTCAGGCCTGAACAAAAGGAGCCAGAGTGAGAAAGGACAGTCAGGTCAGATCCACAAGTATTTATTTAATCTGGTTCTATGCTCCAGACCCTCAGCTAAAAGCAGTTGTCCCTGTCTTCATAGAGCTTCCAGTCTCATGGGGGGATGATACTGTGCAGACAACTACATTTGGATTCTCTTTCTCCCCACCTCATCTGTCTCTGCCTCTGTCCCTGCCTCTGTCTCTTTTTTCTTTTTCTGTCTCTCTCCCTCCCCTCCCCTCCAGAATAGAGGGTAACTTCAAAGGGAAAACACTTAGCATTAAGGGGGTAGTGAGAAAGGTTTCTTGCAGAAGGTGAGGTTGTAGCTGAGAGTTGGAAGAAGCCAAGTAAGGAAGGAGGCAAGAGATGAGAAGGGAGAGCATTCTAGCCATGGGAGCAGTCAGAAAGTACCAGGTCCAAGTGACAGAGTTGTCTAGTTTGAGGTATAGCATGGAGATCGTTGGGAATAAAATGAAGGGATGAGAAAGGTAGAACAGAAAAGAGCCTTCAGCTAGGTAAAGACCGGAGTGGACAGCTGTGACCAGGAACTTTGGTCTGAGTGTAGTGACCCCAAATTTGAAGGCAGCTCATTTAGAATATATTGTTTGATCCTCCTCCACACTATCCAACCTGAATCTTGGCTCTGCCACTGACTCGATGTGTGGCTCTCTGAGGGCCTCAGTTTCCTTGTGGAACAAAAAGGGAGATGGGCTTGATGACCTTCCCGCTCCAATATTCTGAGAAGCTGGCTTATTTGTGCCATTGTGCTTTGGGAGGCAGTGGCTCCTAGCTCGTAGCCTGCGTTCCGAGCTCTGCTTCCCCCCACTTCTGGGGCTGGGGTCAGCTTAAGCTGCTTTACCAGTGCAGAGGACTCTGGAGACAGATTCTCTCAGGCCTCCTTCTTTCCTGTCCCCCAGAACCCTTCCCTAGGTCATGGACACATCCTCCCGGACTGCACCCATACCATTCTCCTCTATCTCCAGCCCCTAGAAACTCCCAGAACTTTGTGTCCTGCTGCTGTCCTTGAGAGGAAGAGGGAGGGAAGGAGGGAGGGGCCCACGTCACTGTCCTCATTTCGCTTCGAGGGAAGAGGGAGGAGCTCCGAAATGCCCTCCCCTGGAACCCCATCTTTCCTCTGTGACATCAGCCTTGGATTAACTCACAAAGGTCCTGAGGCTCCCTCTTCAGGATGTTGGGCCTCACAGCAACGAGCTAAATGGGTCATTTTCACCTCTAGAGCTACTTTAGGGCCGGCTGGTTTCATTTCCTTAGGCTAGCTCCCAAGCAGGAAAAGGGAACTAAGGTATTAAGATGTCTCAATGATCCATCTCCGCTCTCCTTCCTTTGGGCACCCACCTTCTGCCATGTGCAGTCTCACCCCAATATGTAGCCTCCCTGATGTCCCAATTCCATAGAAGCTGTCTCTGAGCTGTCTATTCACTCATTCTTAATAAAGAGATCATTAAAGTAGGCCTCTTTTACCATCCACTCTCCAGGTATCAAGTGCAAGAAGATGAGGGTGGAGATTCTTAAGATCTGAATAGATCTTGGTCAGTCTGAGCTCAGTTTGTGTTTAATGAATCAATTATCATCTCCATTTTAAATTCTTCCTATTTTTCTTTATAATACTCTCTTATTACTGTACCAAAACATTGTATTCATACGCCATCATTTGTTTAGCCATCTCCAAGTCAGTGGGCATCTGCGTATTATTAGTGGTTTTTAACATTGTGTTATAGTAGCAAGAAAGAAATGTTGCAAAAGCACCAAGAATATTTTTACATAATTAAGTCACTCTATAATATCCTGATGATACTGGCGAGCTCTTTTTTAAAATTTAATTTTACTACAAACATCCACCAATAAAATAGGCATTTTCATACACATCCCTGAAATTGTCCATTGTCACAGAATAAGAGGCAAAACTTCTCTCCAAAAGACCACACACACTGCCAAAATCTGACCAGAAATAATAGAAGGGTAGAGGGTGGGACAACGTCATTCTTGCAAAAAGAATAAAAAGGAGTATATTTTTCTCTTACCTGTATATGCCACAATTAATAGAAGGATGAGGGGATGTATAATTCACTCCTCTGGAGAAAACTGAATGAGAATAGAAGAGTATGATATTCTCTCAATTGTACATGGCACCTTGTCATAAACTAACCAGAAATAATAGACAAAAGGTTGAGGCAGGTTGGGGTGGAGGAATGCTGTGGCAAAATCACTTCTCAAGACAAATTTGGAATTGTAGTATAATCCTCTCTCATGCCTGAACTAATTAACCTACAGAATGCTTTTCCCCTCTTCTCCCCTCTTTAGAAAACAATGATAATAATGGCTCACACTTATGTAGCATTTTAGGAGTGGAAATTCTTCAAGTGGAAACCTTAAGATGCTTTATAAGTATGGGTGATTATTATTATTATTATTATTACCTTGGAGAGATGACTCTACAGGCTTCTCAGCAGCATAATATATTTCAGTGTTTTCACATAGTTAACAGGAAAGTCCTTATTGATAAAACTGGGTCCCTTCTGCTTTATTACCACATCACACTCACATAGACTTCATTGATTGCCTCTTGCTTGGCATGATGATCTGGGTACAGGATGTGATAAAGGCTTGCTGTATCTGGTTGAGGGATGGGGGTGATGACAAAACTTCAGCCACTCCTGCATAAACACTCTGACAAGCCGATAAGAACATACCTGACTGGATAGGGAAGAAATTTGAAATAGAGGAGGCTTTGGGGGCCCCTCTTACCTTTTCTTTCCCTCCTGTCACCCCACTAGGTGCCTCCCCAATGTTCCAATTCCAACTGGGAACTTTGAGCTAGTCAGAAACTAATCCATGCTAAAATGGTCATTGAAATGTAACCCCTCTTCAGCAGTTATTTTTATTTGAATAGGGGACTTCATTGTTCCGACCATTTAGTTTAGTTTCTGATCTGTTATCCCATTTGAGGTTTTCTTGGCAAACACAATGGAAATGCCATTTCCTTCTCAAGCTCTTTTTCCAGATGAGGAAACTGAGGCAAACAGGGTGACATGACTGACCTAGGATCACACAATTATCATCCAAGGCTGGATTTGAATTCTGGAAGATGAATCTTCCTGGGTCCAGATGCTTGATCCACTATGCCACTTTTAGGAAGAAAGAAAAACTTTAAAAAGAATGAATGTCTAGGGGTGAAGTTGAAAATCTAATACAGGAGACATGGGGGAGGAGGGAGAAGGAGGAAGTTTCTCTAGAATTCCTCAAATCAGACTCTTTGCATTTTTTAAAAACCTTTAATAGCTCCTCATTTGAGGAAAAAATATTAAAAAAATAATTTCTTAATTTGGCATTTAAGGTCTTCCATTATATCTGTCTTTCCAGTCTTATTCGATACTGCCCTTCTTCACAAATTCTGTCTTCAAATCAAACTGAATTACTAGATATTTCCCAAACTGGACATTATGCCTCCAGCCTCTTATCATTATATTCTCCCATAGAGTATATTACTTCAGTTTACTCAGATTCTGCTCAAATCTCCTGGGAAACTTTCCCTGACCATACCCCCACTTCTAATCCCAACCAACTTAATGAACTTTCCCTCCTCAAATTATCTAGTATATACTTAAATCTGCATAGCTATAACCAGGAGAATTAAACTTATTTCAGTGCAGGGGCATTTTTATTTTAATTAAAAAAAATTTTTTTAACATTCTTATTTCTTGGGGTTTAGGACACTGCTCGGTACCTGAATACTTGTTTAATTGAATTGAACTAAATTCTTGAGGGGAAAGAGACAATAGGGTTATAGATAGTAGTTATCATTGTCTAGGTCTTGGAGTTAGAAAGGCCCAAGTTCAAATCCAACTTCTGACCTTGAGAAGCTGATTGTAGTGTCCCACATTTGTAATTGTCAGATCATGAGTTCTGAACTGCTGTGGGCTAAGTCAATCAGATGTCCACACTAAGTTGTCTTGGGAGAAAGAAAGAAAGGAAAGCAGGGAAGGGAGGGAGGAGGAGAAAGAAGGAAGGAAGGAAGGAAAGAAGGAAGAGTAAGCATGGTGTTAAGATAGCTCTTAGGGTAAGTATAGTAAGTAAAGTATAGTAAGCAGTATGTTATATATCATCATCATTATACCCCATCCCACTCCCTCTCCAATAGATTATCAACTACTGGAAGGGAGGGATTGTTTTGTTCTCGTATACCAGCATCTGGTACTATGCCTTACACAATAGTAAAAGAATATTATATGAACTAATACAAAGTGAAGAAGGCAGAACCAGGAAAATGATTTCCATTATCACAGCATTGTATGTGGAATTAACAATAAAAGGAAACTGAATACTGGAAAATTATAATGACCAAGTTTGACCTCAGAGAAGAGAAAAATGTATCTTGTGCTGAGGAGGTGAAATTTATGTTTGTGAGATGTTTTATTTGATGTTTGAAGTCTGTTGATTAGTTTTATTGATTTTTTAAAAATCTATGTCACTAGAAGTTTCTCTGGATAGGAAATGGGGGCAAAGATATATTTGGAAATCAATGTAATTTTAAAAATAGATAATGTAAATAAAGTACTTTGCCAACTTTAAACAACTATATTGCACCAGTTATTTTTATTACTGTTATTATGTTTGCTAAGTTTGAGGTCTTTGAACTAAATAGATGGCTTTCCTGATCTCTGTCTCACAAATTACCTGATCTTATATAAGAGCTTTGATTCATCCTCAAGCAATATTAAGTCCTTGCATACTTTTTGATCTGAAGATCCTTTTACAATCTTAAAAATTGCTAAGGACCTCCTAAAGAGCTAACCCCAAAGAGGGATGATATGGGTATCAGGCCTGAGTTTGGAAAACCTGAGAAGTCAAATCTTGCTCAGATACTTTTTTGTATAATCCTATAATTTCTCACCTGGATTACTATAGCAATAGTGATATAATAGCTCATACATACCAGTCAAAGTGAATTTTTCTAAAGTGTGGATTTGACCTCTCTACTCAATAAATCCCAATAGGATTTTTCTAGTAAGCCTCCAGGATCCCTGGATTCTGGATTACTGTTATTTAATTACCTCCAGGATCAAATATAAAGTACTCATATTTAAAGCTCCTCATATACTGACCACTTCCTACCCTCTCAGTCTTCTTACAATTTACTCCTCTCCATAAATTCAATTATCCAGCAATACTGATTTTCTTGCTGTTTCTCACACAGGAAATTGTTCAGTCATGTAAGTTACTTCTGACTCTTTGTGACCCCACTTGGGGTTTTCTTCGCAAAGGTACTGGAGTGGCTTGCTGTTTCCTCCTCCAGCTCATTTTATTTTTTTTCTCCTTTTTAATAATAGCCTTTTATTTTCAAAATATATGCAAAGATAGTTTTTAACATTCATCCTTGAAAATCCTTGTGTTCCAAATTTTTCTCCCTTCCCTAGACAGCAAGTAATCCAATATAGGTTAAAAAAATGTGCAATTCTTCTAAACATATTTCCACATTTATCATGCTGCACAAGAAATATTAGATCAAAAAGGGAAAAAATGAGGAAAAAAAAACTGAAGCAAACAACATTGTGATCCACATTCAATCCCCATGGTCCTCTTTCTGGATGAAGATGGCTCTCTCCATTACAAGTATATTGGAAGTGGCCTAAATCACCTCATTGTTAAAAAGAGTCAAGTCTATCAGAGTTCATCATCACATAATCTTGTTGCTGTATACAATGTTCTCTTGGTTCTACTCATTTCACTCAGCATCAGTTTGAGTAATTCTCTTCTGGCCTCCTACTGATCATTTCTTATAAAACAATAACATTCCATTCCATTCACATACCATTACTTATTCAGCAATTCCCCACTTTATGGGCATCCACTCAATTTCCAGTTTTTTGTCACTACAAAAAGGACTGCTACAAACATTTTTGCACATGTGGGTCCTTTTCCCTTTTTCATGAAATCTTTGAGATACACCCCTAGTAGAGACACTGCTGTATCAAAGAATATGCACAGTTTGATAGCTTTTTGGGCACAGTTCCAAATTGTTCTCCAGAATTGCTGGATCAATTCACAATTCCACCAACAATGTATTAGTGTCTCAGTTTTCCTATATTCCCTCCAACATTAATCATTATCTTTTCCTATCATTTTAGCCAATCTGAGAGGTGTGTAGTGTTATCTCAGAGTTGTTTTCATTTGCATTTAGTTATTAGAAGATTTTAGAGCATTTTTTCATGTCATTAGAAATGGCTTTAATTTGTCTGAAAATTCTTATCCTTTAACAAAACATTTATTAATTAGAAAACGGCTTGTATTCTTATAAATTTGAATCATTTCTCTATATATTTTAGAAATGAGGCCTTTATCAGAACCCTTGGAAGTAAATTTTTTTTCCCTCAGTTTTCTGCTTCCTTTCCAATTTTGGCTGCATTGATTTTGTTTGCACAAAACCTTTTCAATTTAATATAATCAAAACAATCCATTTTGCATTTCATAATATTCTCCAGTTCTTGGGCCATAAATTCCTTCCTTCTCCACAGATCTGAGAAAAATACTATCCTTTGTTCTCCTAATTTGCATATAGTGTCACCTTTATGTCTAAATCATGAACCCATTTCAACTTTATCTTGGTATAGGGTTTTAGGTACTGGTTAATCCTAGTTTCTGCCACACCATTTTCCAATTTTCCCAGCAATTTTGCCAAATAGTGAGTTCTTATCCCAGAAGCTGGGGTCTTTGGGTTTATCAAACACTAGATTACTATAGTCGTTGACTATTATGTCTTGTGAACCTAACCTATTTCACTGATCAACGACTCTATTTCTTAGCCAATACCAAATGGTCTTGATTACTGTCCAGCTCATTTTATACAGAAGAAACCTGAGGCAAACATTGTGACTACCCACCCAAGGTCACACAGCCAATAAGTATCTGAGGCCAGATTTAAACTCAGAAAGACTTGTCCTGATTCCAAGCCCAATGCTCTATTCACTGTGCCAGAAGAACTAAACTCCATCTCCTGTCTGACATTCCTGGGGTGCTCTTCTTCTGCCTTTGTCTCTTTAATTTTCTAGGTTTCCATCAAGTCAAAATCTTACTAGCAGAATGCCCTAGTTAATTGATTCCCCATTTCTAAAGCTTTCCCTTTTGAGGTCACACTACATCTTTTCTCTTATGACATATTTATTTATAAGTTGTTTCCCCCATTAGATTGGGAGCTGGCTCTTTGAAGGCAAGGATCATTTTTTGCCTTTCTTTGTAAGCCCAGCACTTAGCACAGTGCTTGGCACATTAATAAATGTGCACTGCCTTGACTAGATTTGACTATGCTCCATCACTATCCTAAATTCTGCCCTAGACAGCTCCATCTTCTTATCTGTTGAAGTTGGAGAACTCACTGTACACAGACTTCTGTATCATGCCCATGTCCTCTATTATGTCTTCCCCAGGGACATGAGTGTCCTTGGAACTTCTCAAATCATTCTCTAAAATCTATTTTTGTTCCCAAACTAGTAACATCTTGAGCCACACTGATCCTTTTCTGCCAACCAGTATATGTGGGTGGGTGAGCCTTCCAGTGTGGGGAGATGGAGTTTTGTTCTAGACTTTGGTATGTTCTCTCAATCACAGACCTTCTAAAAGCTAAGTTATGAAGGCCTTTGGCAATTGCATGGGCTCTTCACACAACCTTATAGTGTGGAGAGAAGTGGGGGTGGGGATAGTGCCAGGTTGTGTGGAATGACTTTGCATTCTTTACCCACTGTGGGAAAGGCCTAAAACAGACTATTAGAGTCCCCTCAAATTCCTGGACATTTTGCACACCTTGGGGAGATTCTTCCCTCTCCTTCCCAGTATAACAGGGGTGTGAGATATTGACAGCTGCTTCTAAATTAGTCTGGGAGGAACACCACCTTCCAAGCTAATCCCCACTGCCCTTGAGCCGGTGGGTAAATGGGGCTGTCTTGTGTTCAGTTTCTAGGCACGATCCTCCAAAACGGTAAAGTGGAGAGGGCCAGAGAGGGGGTAACAAGCTTTCAGGGTATCTGTCCCCTCCTATTGGGAGCCTCAATAATGAGAAAGGTCGGAGGAAAAAAAAGAAGGATTTAGTGGGTGGGTGGGGGTACGGATGAATCAGCTCTAAACCTGATAGAAATGGTGAGTTGTAGAAGGGGCATGCGATGGGGTTATTTTACTGAGGTAATTGAAACTGGAATCGAAGTAAGAGAGGGTGATGTGGGGGAAGGAGAACAAGCAAGCATTAGGCGCCCTCGGTGTGGCCGAGCACAAGGCAGAGCATAGGGGTGGGGTGGAGGAGAGACGGTATTGATAGAAAAGGCAGCCAAATGTAGATGCGGTCTGAAGGATGCAGAGGATACAGAAGATGCAGGGATGGGCTCGGGCGTGGGGGATGGGCCCACGGCCTGAAGGGAGCCCGGCAGGTCCAGGTCCGCATTGGCGCCACAGCTCTCGCTTCCCAGGGCCAAACCCAGTCCAGGGAAGAAGCGGGGGTGGGGGCGCCGAGGCGGCGGCGCGTGGTGGGGTAGATTGGAGGAGGGGGAAGGAGAAACAAGGGGGGAGGGACCAACTCGCGGGAGGGGAGGGGGCGGGGATAACACTAGACTGGCGTGGAAACTGCTGGAAATGCCGCAGCACCATAGAGAGCTACGGCTTCCGCCGCCGAGCTCCTCAGCAAAGAGTCCCAGACAGCCCGCCCTTCCCCCTGTCACTTCTTCCCGTGCTGGTGGGGACTGATGGAGTTACCCCGGGTTTTAGTCCTTTCTCACGTAATAATTTTTGGAGGGGAGATACTTTTGCGGGGTAGGTTGTAAATTAATTCCAGTCCCTACCTTCCAAAGATGTGCCTCCGCCATAATCTCTTTTCCCTCCACGTGTGCCCCCTCCCAGTTGCTCTGACCCCGTTCAGAAAAAAGTCTCTGGACTGTTCTCGGGCGCGACCCCTTATTTTTCCACCGGCAGATCCCGGGTGGGCTGAAGGAGGCCAAGGCTATTTCTTGGCTTAGCCCTTACCTCTAGAGAGATTGAGGATGTGTGTGACGATAGTTTAAGGAGGATGGCTTCCCCAAAAGCAGATGACGACGAGGGTCTCGCGACCTCTAGACTAGGTCCTCGCTTCCAACTCCCCCTGAGATCCTAGTTTCGTCTTTTCCTTGTCCCTCGCCCCAAAATTCATATAAGAGAAGAGAAAGGGGAAGGGTCCCGAGCCGCGTCGGACCTGCCCCAGTCGATCTTTCTCGGGTTACGTCATTCAAAGAACTTTTCTTTAGTCCTAGTAAAGATTAAGATCCCTAGAGCTCTGGGGATCTGAGAAGCCAAAGTTGCTCAGGTCCTGCCTTCTGGGAGCTGTCAGGCTTAGGGGTTGGGGAGGAAGGGGGTAGAGGAGAAAACAGCAAGCCACCAATGTCCAGACTATCTACCTACGTAATGGGTGACTCTGGGTAACTCTGGGTAACTCGTTCCCTGGCCTGTGCCTCAGTTTCCTCATGTGCAAAATAACTAGATAATCTGTAAGGAAGGGTCCTTGCAATTCCAGGAATTTCATTTGTAGAATCTGGGTATGTGTACGTGAGCTTGGTAGAAGGGAAAGGGAATTAGACTGGAGGAGAAAGTCGTGGGAAGAGCTCAGATACTGCAGGTGCGCGGGATGTGAGGCGGATCCTTTAAGGCGGAAGGATTCGCCTGGGAAGCTCCGACGCTGTCGGTGCGCTGCCAATATATAGAGCGGGTGGGGGCGGCCGGCAGCTTCTCTTGTGCCAAGCTCCTCTCGGTGCTCGGTCTTTGGAGCCGCTGAATTTAACACTTCCCTGAACCGGCCTTCTTAGCCGCAGCCACTCAAGGTGACGTATTCCCCACCCGTCAAATCCGCTTAATACCCTTTTTTCTCTTTTCCTATTCATTTCCTAATTCTTATCACAACCGTAAAGATTCCTTTATATTTCCCCACCCACCACTTCCACCCCCTCATTCCCCGCAGACCGTTCAGACCTTAGCTGTTTTCGGCAATGCGCTTTCTGCCTCCCCATCTCCCTTTCTTCCTTTCGAGAGTTCCAGGAAGGAACGACAGGTGCGCGGGGGCCCGTTGGTCGCCAACCTCGTTCCCAGTGGGAACGGCTTAGCACGTGGTGGCCGCGCCGGTCCCCGCGGGACGCTGCCATGTTGGGCTCGCGCCGCCACTTCCGGCGGCTACGGAGAGCGAAAGGTCCCTTTCCCCGTACCTGTGGGGGGGCGTGCGAGGGTGACTCAGCACTGGGGGGAGGGGGGAATTCCTAGGCAGGTCTGGTCCTTGTTTTACGGCTTTATCACTAGGAGTGTCTTGGTCGTTTAGGTATCTTTTTCCTGTTTCCTTTTTTCTCGGCCGGGATTACCACATTTTTCAGTTGGGGGGGAGAAGAAGGGGGAAAGGAGCAGAGGCGTAGTTTAAAAAGGGAGGAGCAGCAGTTCTGGAACATTCCCGGGCTCCCTCCCCCTCCCCTTGCAACGGGCCCAGATTGTTCTAGAAGCTTCTGGAGCCTTGCGCCCCGCCCAGGTGCCCGGATGCAGGGATGGCGCCCATGCCCCCAAGCGGAGGTGGTGGAAACATCGTGCCCCCTTGACTGGGGTGTTTCTTCTCCCCCCCCCCCACTTGAAAGATCAACCCATGCCGGACCACCGCCTTCCCCACGGTGCCTCGTTTCATTCAGAAAAACTGGAGACAGAGACCCTGGGGCTCTTTGTCCGCATCCTTTGTCATCCCTCGTGCCAGACCTGGCCGTTATCCTGGTTCTTTCCCCACCCCCTCCCCCCATCCGGGGGCGGGGGCTGCTGCCCTTACATTAGGTTACCTTGTGTTGAGTGGCGTGAGGGAGGGAATCAGGCAGGCCCCACCCCCGGGAGCCTTCTGAGGAAGCTGCATTAGTTTAGCAAATCTGAGCTTTCAAGATGAGCTGGGCCCCAGGGATGCTGATGCAGGTTTCAGTGTTAGACTTCACCTGAGTATGCTAAAGCTCCTCCCATTTTGTTAGCGTGTATTGAGTGTTGGTGTACTTGGTGGGGGAGGGGAAGGCATACTAATTACACCTTTTTAAACTAAGAGTTGATGGGCTGAAATTGGATTTTTCTTTATTCTAGTTTTAGGGAATTTCAGCCTAGCTTTTTTTTTTCCCCCAAAAAATAGCTGTAAAGGCCCTAGGCTATTGCAAAACAACAATAAAATCTTTAAAGTTAGTTTGTTACCCCCATGCCAAAATTACTTGGGTATTTGGTGGCTTTTGGAAAGTATAAAATTCTCTCTAATACTTCTTAACAGAGTATTTACCTTTCATTTTCAGGGTTCTTGGGGTTTCAAAACGACCAAATTGGGGGGGGGGGATGATTATTAGGTAACTGAATCTGTCATGTGGATAAGAATTACTGGTTTTTCTCAGATAATTTTTAAAGGAGGCTGGCTGATCAAACAGGATTGATAATTGTATCCCTTTGCATTTGAAGATGCCTGAGGAAGTACAGCATGGAGAGGAGGAGGTGGAGACTTTTGCCTTCCAGGCAGAGATTGCCCAGCTTATGTCCTTGATTATCAACACTTTTTATTCCAATAAGGAAATCTTTCTTCGAGAGATCATTTCCAATGCCTCTGATGTAAGTTATATTATTGCTAATGTTAAAATAATCTGGGAAGGGAGGGGATAAAACAAAGGTGGTTGGTCTCCTATTTTATCTTGTGAATGATTAATTGCAATGCAGAATGGAAAGGGGAATGAGATTTGTGTGTCATGAAAAAGCAAGGAAAGCTGTTCTAAGTTATGTGCTGCATACAGCTTGGTAATTGAATCAATAAATACAAACTTGACTAAGCAGTATAATTATAGGTAGTCAGCATTGATGGTATTTCAGGAGAAATGGAAAGCCAACCTCTCTGAATTTTAGAGAGGGTAAGGGGATTGGCAGGTTTTATAGGGATAGTTGATAGACTTGTATTCTCTCTTCTAGGCCCTGGACAAGATCCGATATGAGAGTCTGACAGATCCTTCCAAACTGGACAGTGGTAAAGAGCTGAAGATTGACATCATCCCCAATCCTCAAGAACGCACTCTGACTTTGGTAGACACTGGCATTGGCATGACAAAAGCTGATTTGATCAATAATTTGGGAACAATTGCCAAGTCTGGCACCAAGGCTTTCATGGAGGCTTTACAGGTATGACATCTATGTCCCTTTGTATTTATATTTGTATTCCTTAATAAAAACCTTTTCTTTATATTCTCAATTTCTTTTTTCTTTCATTTAGGCTGGAGCAGACATCTCCATGATTGGTCAGTTTGGTGTGGGCTTCTATTCTGCTTACTTGGTGGCAGAGAAGGTAGTTGTTATCACCAAACACAATGATGATGAGCAGTATGCCTGGGAGTCTTCTGCTGGTGGCTCCTTCACAGTCCGTGCTGACCATGGTATGTATGTAGCTTGGTTTGTTTTGAATAGAATTTTTAAGAAACTTTGGTCTTGTTTCAATTCCAACTAATGTGACATTGGTTAAATTTCTTATTTCAGGTGAGCCTATTGGCAGGGGCACCAAGGTGATCTTACACCTGAAAGAAGACCAGACAGAGTATCTAGAAGAGCGACGAGTCAAGGAGGTAGTAAAGAAGCACTCACAGTTCATTGGCTATCCCATCACACTTTATGTGAGTACAAACTATCTTTTAGGTATTCTTTTGTTTCTTAACATAAGTTAATCATAAAAGATGACTGGTTTAAAAAGTCATTCAGATTTTTTTTGTTTTGTTTGTTTTTTGCTGAGGCAATTGAGGTTAAGTGACTTGCCCAGGGTCACACAGCTAGGGAATATTAAGTGTCTGAGGCCAAATTTGAACTCGGGTCCTCCTGACTTCAGATTAATTTTTGATCTGTGTAGCCCTAATTCAAACTAAACTGTTGTTTTTGGCTGTCCATAGTTGGAGAAAGAAAGAGAGAAAGAAATCAGTGATGATGAGACAGAAGAAGACAAGGAGAAAGAAGAGGAGGAGCCCGCTAAAGATGAGGAGAAACCAAAGATTGAAGATGTAGGATCTGATGAAGAAGATGAGGGCAAGGACAAGAAGAAGAAAACCAAGAAAATCAAGGAGAAATACATTGATCAGGAAGAGTTGAACAAGACCAAGCCTATTTGGACACGAAACCCTGATGACATCAGCCAAGAAGAGTATGGCGAGTTTTATAAGAGCCTCACCAATGATTGGGAAGATCATTTGGCAGTAAAGGTAAGAAAATCTTGAGTGCCAATTTGTTGTGGGAAAAGATAAAAAGTACATTTGGTGCAGACCAAATGAAATGCAAAATGCACTTTACTGCGTTATTAAAGAGTGTCATTGAAACTTTAGCAGTCATATTTGATTCTTGGGTCTATTCTAAGTGTCATCCTGAAGGATTTTTCTTGGAGAAATGAAATTCTGACTGCGAGTTAAGTTTTCTGAACCAAGGTGAAAAAAAAATCTTTTTGTCTCCCTAGCATTTCTCTGTGGAGGGTCAGCTGGAATTCAGAGCTCTGCTCTTCATCCCCCGACGAGCTCCCTTTGACCTCTTTGAAAATAAAAAGAAGAAGAACAATATTAAACTGTATGTGCGGCGTGTATTCATCATGGACAGTTGTGATGAGCTTATTCCTGAGTATCTTAGTAAGTATTCCCGTTGGGGATATTCTTTAATGGGCCTACCATGTTTCCTGTGAAGATTTTAATTTCTAACT
This sequence comes from Myrmecobius fasciatus, assembly GCA_023553655.1. Taxonomy (NCBI): domain Eukaryota; kingdom Metazoa; phylum Chordata; class Mammalia; order Dasyuromorphia; family Myrmecobiidae; genus Myrmecobius; species Myrmecobius fasciatus. Next base: position 184,206 of record JAJPUD010004092.1, read on the forward strand.
TCTAACAAATAATGACTGGTTTTTTTTAACTTGCTTTTTGATAGATTTTATCCGAGGTGTGGTGGACTCTGAGGATCTGCCCCTCAACATTTCCAGAGAGATGTTGCAGCAGAGTAAGATCTTGAAGGTCATTCGTAAGAACATTGTCAAGAAGTGTCTAGAACTCTTCTCAGAACTGGCAGAAGACAAAGAGAATTACAAAAAGTTCTATGAGGCCTTTTCGAAAAATCTGAAGGTGAGCGTTTTTAAAGAACTTTGGATGAATTGAGGAAAAAGAGATTGCCAGAGAGGATACTGGCATTAACTGAGCTTTTATGTGTATATTACATGTGTACTAATTTGTATTTGATGTCTTCTCTTCCCCAAAGCTTGGAATCCATGAGGACTCAACCAACAGGCGCCGTTTATCTGAACTATTACGTTATCATACATCTCAGTCAGGAGATGAGATGACTTCCCTGTCTGAATATGTGTCGAGAATGAAGGAAACTCAGAAATGCATCTACTATATCACTGGTAAGCTGAGACTGGATCTTCCTAGCTTGGACATATTTGCCACACTGGGATGCCTGGTTAATCGATATGACATGCTGGTCTCTAATCACTTTATAACTTCCAGGTGAGAGCAAAGAACAAGTGGCCAACTCTGCTTTCGTGGAACGAGTACGAAAGCGTGGTTTTGAAGTAGTATACATGACAGAGCCCATTGACGAGTACTGTGTGCAACAGCTAAAGGAATTTGATGGGAAGACTCTTGTCTCTGTTACTAAGGAAGGGTTAGAACTTCCAGAAGATGAAGAAGAAAAGAAAAAAATGGAGGAAAGCAAGGCAAAATTTGAGAACTTGTGCAAGCTAATGAAGGAAATTCTGGATAAAAAGGTTGAGAAAGTAAGTGGAACTTGGGAACAATGATTGGATTCTTCTGGTCCTTGGGAATTGCATTTTAATCCTAGATTTATATCCTTTGGAATAATTGCAACCAATGCTTGGATGGTGGTTTTTGTTTTAGTATTAACTTCTGATAGATGATTCACAGGACGTTTTGTACTTGGTAGCTACTACTTAAATAAAAATTTTTTACAATATTTCTAGGTCACAATCTCCAATCGCCTCGTGTCTTCACCTTGTTGCATTGTGACTAGCACATACGGCTGGACAGCCAACATGGAACGCATCATGAAGGCACAGGCATTGAGAGACAACTCCACAATGGGTTACATGATGGCCAAGAAGCACCTGGAAATAAACCCCGATCACCCTATTGTGGAGACTCTCAGGCAGAAAGCTGAGGCTGACAAAAATGACAAGGCTGTGAAAGATCTGGTCGTGCTGCTTTTTGAGACAGCTCTGCTGTCTTCAGGTTTCTCCCTTGAAGATCCCCAAACTCACTCAAATCGAATCTACCGCATGATTAAGCTTGGTCTTGGTGAGTATGATGTGTTTGTTGCCCTTTTTAAATATACTCGATTTGTGGCAACACTGGGTCTATATTGAGGATTCCCAAATTCTGTCTGAGGTCACCTGTCAACCTTAGTTTAACCAGAGGGGAAGGTAGTTAATGAGAATAAAAAAAGTATAAAATAGCATTTTGTTTAGTCTTAATGACAATTTCAACCAGGGAGGGAAACCAAAGGCCTGGTATTTTGTTCTTTTCAATCTTTAGTACAATATTCAGGAAATCTTTCTTTTGAGGGTTGGAAAGTTTACTTGACACATAGTATGCATTATTTATTCTTTTTCTCCCCAGGCATTGACGAGGATGAGGTGACAGCCGAAGAACCCAGTGCTACTGTTCCTGATGAAATCCCCCCACTTGAAGGAGATGAAGATGCATCCCGCATGGAGGAGGTGGATTAAACAAACCTCTGCATCAGACCCCGCCCTCTGTATAGTTCCCTGTGTTTTCCCACAGTAGCAGTACAGGCCCTGTCCTGCCTGGTTCCATCTGCCAATGTCTATCTAGTGTTTTTTTTCCTCCTGTTTTCCAGTGTATTAGGGCAGGGCTTACAGGGTCCCTGTTCCCCCTTCTCCTGATCTGGGGAGTAGGATGTTGTGTATTGTGGGCTGTTAATGTTTATTTTGTTCTGAAATTAAAGTATGCAGAATAAAGAGAATGCAGTTTTTACACGGAAATCTTGTAGCCTAGTTCACTTGATTTACTGAACAAATGTTAACATTAAGTTAAAAAAGGGAACACCCCACTATTACTTGAAACCTGAGTTTATTTCTCCTGGGAAGATTTATTTACCCACAATCACCAAAATTCAAGTTTCATTGCAGTGCAGGTCTGCTTGGCAGTGAGGTTGTGACTGGTAGGCTGGTCCCCACCCTTAACCATTCTGTTCCCACCCTGTCCCCAATGCATACACAGGGTCCATCCCCCTTGCAGCATTTTTTAATTGAGTAAAAATTACATTTTGAAGTACCAAAATCTTGGATTTGGCCCAATAAGGAGGAGCCTGTAAACTCGTTTGGTGAGGCCATCTTCAGCAGCCTTCTCCCCACTTCCCATTTCCTCACTGGGGACCAGCAGCAACCTAAAGCCCTTGTGCTTTTCTCACCAGAAAAGGAATATGGAGCTCTCAAGGGTCAGGAGAGAATATTAAGAGCCAGAGCTAGGTGATGAAATTGTGCTGGCCTAGCAGGAGGGAAGGGTGTAGGAGGGAACAGTAGAAATTGGTCAGCAGGGGTAACTATAGCAGTTTAACAAAGTGAATACTGAAGGGGGAGGGCTGGGTTCATAAGAAAACCAGTACCTTCAAATCAGGACTCATGATTCTTAAGGCAGAGGTGGAGGTTGCCCCCAGGCCCCAACTTTTGCTGGAGCTGGTGTGTGACTTGAAGAATAAACACTGTTCTCCAGCCATAAAAGGAAGAAAATCCAAAATTAAAGGGTTATTTCTTCCAAAACACCATTTTTTTCCTGTCTCAGACCTTTTGTATTGGAGCCTCATTGGGAGGCACCTTCTTTCCCCACTGTTTCAGGCGCCCTTTGGCATACACTCTCAGGAAGAGGGCGGCAAAGACCACCGCCATACCCAGACCCCCTACCACAGTGACTGTGTGGCCATAAATGAGACAGGAGAGAAAAATAGCAAAGGCCTGGCGCAGGGTCATGATAATGGTGAAGGTAGCAGCGCCAAACTGCCCAATGGTATAGAAGATGAAAAGCTGGCCAAAGGCTGAGCAGATGGATAGCAACAAAGCATGGGCAGCAAACTCTCCATGTCGCCCCATGAACCTCATGGCCTCCAGCAGAGCCCCTTGCTGTATCAAGGAGCCCACCGTGAGGAGGCAGGAGAAGAGGTTGACCCCAAACATCATCTGCACTGAGGACATCTTGTAAGCAAATAGGGCATCTTGCCAATTGGAGGTAAAGCTGTCAAAAAGGATGTAGCCAGCAAGCAGAATGAAGCCAGAGAGGGTGGTGGCTGGGGAAAAATAGTGCTCAGGCCCATTGGACAGGAGGAACATGCTTACCCCAATAGAAATGAGGCCAGCAGTCAGGTATTCCCAGTGCTCATAGCTTCGATGGGAAACCAATTTGCCCATTAGCATTACAGGGATCACTTTGGAAGCCTTTGCCAGCACCTGTGTGGGGAAGCTGACAAACTTGAGGGCCTCATACTGGCACCAACTGCTAAGGATGTTGGAGAGGCTGGCAAAGGAGTATCGGTACATGGGGGCCCCATGCCGGGGCTGTTTGCAGAGCACACAACACAGGCCAGCCACTGTCAGTGCTAGTACTCTGTTCATCAGCACGAGGAACTGAGAGTCAGTGAAACGCTCTCCAGGCATTTTATCTGTAGCCCCATAGTTTCGTGTCATTACTCGCTCCTGTAGTACACCCCAAGTCAAGTATGATACCTGGGAGAAATGAGAGAGACAAGTTAGGAGCACATTTAGAAGGTAGTTGGAAGAAGAGGTCAGAAGTGGGGAGGAGAAATATAGAGGGGAGAGAAAAAAGCTACAAAGAGAAAGAAGAGGTGAAATGAGTCTAGGAGAAACAGATGGCAATCTTTCCTTTCCAGAGAAAAGTCAACACATTAAAACACAATTATCTTTTGCTTTAGTCCACTCTCAGTTACAGAATCATTCCCACTCCACCTACATGTTTGAGCCAGAAATTAATTGACATGTAGAATCAGATCTGGGAGCATTTTCTTTGGTTGTGTTTCCAGAGAGCCTTAAGTGACAGTCTGGCCATTGCTACCCTGAGGAACTGAGAAACTGGAAAAGCACAAACTCATCTGCAGGACTTATTCTGAGACTAACCACTGCTTGGTTACTGTGACTTCATGATTTTGTCCTCGTTAACTACTAATTTTGTACAACTCATCTAATACTTGCATTTTAGATTCTTCAAAAGCCTGGGTAATATGTCTTGATAAAGGTGAAATCATGATGCTTTTAAGTTAATCTGTCAACATAGGGGAAATCTGTAGAAAGGAAATGTCTGTGTACACACTCACACGGATGCATACCTTTATATCCCCAAGTCAAACAGGTGTTAATCAGTACAGCTAAATGACCTAACTTCCCCACCTGTTTTCTAAACACAAACAGTCCTAAGGTCACAAAATAGAGTATCTTAGCATACAACAACTCTCCCTACCAGATCTTCCATGGCCAATATCATATTTGGGAAAATAGATCTTAAAGAGGAGGGGAAGAAAAGGGAGGTTGCCCACACAAGCTAACAATATCCACCACCTTCTTTCTCCTTGAGTCTCTTATGTCTTCATGATGCTATGCTCTCTTGGTGCTCCCTCCTGCCTGTCTCATTGTTCCTTCCTAGCCTCCTTCGCTGGATCTCGTCTAAGTTATGTCCACTAATGGTAGGTGTCCTCTTCTCCTTTATATTATCTCACTTTGTGATCTCATTGGCTCCTACTTCACTACCCTCCTGCAGGTCCTTGTCACCTCACAACCTGTTTGTCTACTCAGGTGCCAGAATCATCTTGTCACACCCTTAATCAATAAACTTTAGTGGATTCCTATGTGCTCTAGGATCAGATGTCAAATACTCTGTTTAGCATTCAAAGCTCTTCAGAACCTGCCCAGTCATCTTTCACCTTAGTCACCTATGTGATCCAGTGACACTGGCCTTTTTGCGGTTGTTGAAAAGACACACCCCCTCTCCCAACATAGGGCTGTTTCCCAGGTTGTCACTCATGTCTGGAGTACTTCCTATGCTTTTTTCTTCCTGCCTTTTTCCAAGTCCTGGACAAAATTCTGCCATCTTCTACCTTGAAACCCTTCCTGATCCTACTTAATTCTAGTACCTTCCCTCTATTGATTTTCTCTCAATTTGTTCTAAATACATTTGCACATCACTGTTGTTGTTGTTTCTGTGAACTCCTTGAGGGTTGAAATTCTCTCTTACCTTACAATGCCAATACAGTGTATGGCATTTTTACAAATGCATGCTGACTGACAAGCTACAGAAATGCTCATTCCTGAGCCCAAAGTTACAATTTAAAGTACAGATTACTAGGGAGAAGTAGGTGTATAAGTTACATCCTCTCACCAGTAAGAAAAGGCACATTAAATCTGCTACTGGTAAGCACCATGGTGGTATGGAAAGAGCTGGGAGCAGAGCCCTGGGTACCAATCCAGGTTCTGTCACAGTGTATGATGGACAAATCTCTCTCTGGACCTCATATTTTTCATCTGTCAAATTGAAGGGGTTGGACTAGATGACATCTTAAGTTCTTCCCAGCTCTACAGTGTCTGACTTTGACTGAGAATCAAACGGCCAGCCCTCCTCACTCTTCCCTCTCTCACTGTCATTGTTCTTAGGAGAGCTCCTTATCCAAGCAGGGCAAGAGTATTATTACAGAGGGCAGCTAGGTAGATGGCAAAGAGAGTACAGTGCTGACCTTAGAGATAGGAAGACCTCAACTCAAATCCTATCTCAAACTGCCTCAGTTTAAACTTTTAGATGGAGATAATATCTACTTTGCAGAGTTGTAGTTGAGAATGAAAGGAGATGGAACATGAGCACACCCCACCCCAATCAGTGTAGTGTTTACCATATAGTGCCCGATCTAGCAATCAGCCCTTCCTTCCTTCCTGATCTGACTTGTTAGAGTCTATACCCCAATATCATATTGCAAAATATTTGTTGGAAAGTAGAGCACAATTTAGGGGCTTTAGTGCTCATGTTAATGGCACAACTAATGTTGAACAATCCATTCAAAGAAAGCCAAGCCATCAGCACCTTCACCAAGCACCCCCCCTTCATGCAAAATTGACCTACCTGAAGCCCCCCAGCACAGAAAAGCAGCTTGAGGACTTGCCGAGTCCTGGTGGTTTCTGTCAGTTCTGGTCGGGTAACTGCTGGGGGCTCATCGGAAGGCTTGAGCTCATTGCCAAAAACACAGTCTCGGATAACAGGGAAGCAAAGACCCCGGCCTGGGGAAGGGGTTGTGTGGGGTCAGGCTGACTGCTTCAGTTTCCTACCTTCCCCATCACAATTTCAGCGGACCCACGACCCCCCCCCATCCTCTGTCCCACCCCTGAAGCACACCTGTCTCCAGATAGTTCCTTCGCTTTAAGTACTGCACCAGAAAGTAGCCAGGCACCATAAGGCTAGCATAGCCAACAGCATTCACCAGGAATCTGACGAACCAGAACTCCGTCCAGTGCTCGGGGGCTGCCTCCAGAGCCTCCCCTCCCATTCCCAGAGTGGGGAAAGCAGCCAGCACCAACACGGCCCACCACCTGCAAGGGAAAAGAGGAAGACGTGTATGTGTGTATCCATCTGGGGGTTTACCTTCCTCCGACCCTATGGGTGAAAGGGGGCTCCCCATCCTTCACTCTCATTAAGTTCTCCCATTCAGCAGGACGAAGGGGAATGGGGAGCCCACTAAAGAACCTTCTTTCCCCGCAGCCTGAACAAAGATGCTCTCTTTGGGGCGGGGGGGGGGAGGGTGAGGAAAGAGCCAGCCAGCTGGGCGCCCCTCCTTTCCCTCCCTCCCTTCCTTCTCCCCAGGGATAGGCCCGCCCCTGGGGCTACACAAGCCCCTTCTGTTCCCTGCTCCGGCTCACCAAGCATCCGTCCACGCCACCGGCAGGCAGCGACCTTTCCGCCACCCATCACTATCCTGGTTCCTCCTGTCCTCCCTCTCTCCTTCCTCCTCTTCGCTTTTCCCCCTCCCCTCCCCCCAACCCCGGCAGCTTCTTCCTCACACTCTCCGTTCCGAGGGTGGTCACGTGGAGGATGAGGGGGTGGGTCACGTGGGGGGGGCCCGGCCGCTCGTGCTCACCTGCGTTCCATGGTCTCGGCCGCTGTGGGGGAAGGGGGGAGGGGAATCCAGGACACACGGGGGAGGAGGGAAAGGGAGAGGGGGAGGATTCTGAGGGTCCCGGGAAGCCGCTACCGCCGCTTCCTCCTCCTCCTCCTCCTCCTCCCCTAGACTTGAGCGGCCGCCGGAAGTGTCATCCACCAACCTCCCCGCCTCTCGGGGCTCCTGCCACGCAATACAGCCTCGAGCCGGCACCGCCCCCACTTCAGCGCCGCCCGACGGATGGGAGGGGGAATGCAGCTTCAGGGGCCGACAAGGGCCCTGTCTCACAGCACCCCTTCGTAGTCTACGGGGGCGCTTCAGTTCCGCAGCTCAAAAAAGGCCTAGTTCAGCGCCTGAGAGTCGTTTTCGGGGCCTATCAGGACTTTGCCCTTGCTGTGCTCTCTCCCGGTCTACGGGAGAGCTTTAGCTCCTAAAGGAAAACACCCCTAAAGCGCCTGAGCCAGCCTCAAAGACCAGAATCCTGTTCCGCGGCGCCACCTCGTGGCCCAAGTAGGAACTTCAGCTCTGAGGCATCTTCAGACATCCGAGTTGCCCCTTCTCACAGGGAATTTGCTACGCTTGGGGGTCCCCTGGGAGTCCCGAGGTCGTTTTCTTCCAACGACTCATCCCCCCTCCACCCGTTCTTCCCCGGTAGCAAAGAAATGTTTCTCCTTCCACAAATTCACCATTTTGAACCTCAATTTCCTTCTATAAAATGAGGAAATTGGTCTAAAAGATTTTTTTGGTTATTTCCAGGCTTTGATGTTCTAGGGTCCCATTTGCTCCACAGGCTGAAATCTGCAGGCTCTTGTTCCGTTTCAGACTCTAACCAGATCCTCCCTCTCCACCGGAGCCCGTCCTAGCATGTTTCCAAGTCCCAGCTAAAATTCGGAAAACCTTTTCCATTCCCCTTAATTCTAGCCCCTTCCCTCTGTCACTGATGTCCAAAATGTTCTGTATGTCTTGTTTATACAAATGGTAGCACGCTGTCTCCTGTAGATTGACAACTCCTTTAAGGCAGGCACTGTCCTTGTGATCTCAGGGCTTGACACCAAGCTTGGCACCTAGTAGGCACTTAATGTTTACTGACTCACTGACTTCACAAAGCTATACATGCACATGAAACCGTGTCATTTCTCCTCACACACTTATTTTCTTCATTCCCCAATGGAATAAACTAAAAAGACCTTTGGGAACTTGACCAAAGCATTTTTTCTGAGCTTATTTCTTCCATCTGCAACTTAAGAGGGGAAGGGAATAAACTTTTATATAAGCACCTTCTATGTGCCAGGCACCTTGCCAAGTGCTTTATACATATATTATCCTCCTTTGATCGTCAGAACCAAGCTGCAAAGTAGGTGCTCTCCATTTTAGATTTGGGGAAACTAGACAGGCACATCCAGGGTCACCTAGCCAATCAATACCTGAGGCAGGATTTGACCTGAGGTCTTCCTGCCTCCAAGGTCAGCACTTGGACCCTCTCTAATACTCTTACCCTGCTTGGATAGGAAGCTCTCCTAAGGGCAGGGGCCCTTCCTCTTTCCCTCCTCTGTTGTTTTCCCACAGAACCAATGTGCTAGACAAGGTGCTTATGCTGGCAATGACAGTGGGAGGGAAGGGTCTGGAGGATGAGTAAGGAGGGCTGTTCATCTGATTCTCAAAGGAGATTTTAGAGCTGGGAAGGACCTTAGATGTCATCTAGTTCAGTTTGACAGATGAAGAAACTGAAACCCAGAGAGATTAAGAGATTAAGACTTACTGTGGCCGAACCTGGATTGGAACCCAGAGTCCCTGACCCCAAATCCATACCTCTTTCCATTATACCTGAAGACTCTTTCCATCCCTTTTTGTCTTTCCTTCCCTTTTCTATCTCTCCTTTCCTTTTCTATCTAGAATAGATTCCTGAGCTTTCTGACCTAATATCAGATTTGCTGAGAAGATATTTTTATAAATTGAGAGGAGATGGAGGACAAACAGTCAAACACTCTGCTTTTTTTAGTGTCATGTCATTCCCCATTCTCAAAACACGGTCCAGGATTTCTCTCAGAAGTCTGTTAAACAACTATTTCCTACTATCCTCAGTAACAAGATGACTTTTTCCTACAGGACAAACTCCTGTTGATGCTTCATTTTCTTCCCTCAGCCACCTGCTTCAGGCTTGCTCTGGAAGTGTTCCCAGGAACAGGGTTAAAGCTCCTGGGTAAACCAGCATGGGGTTAAGTCTCTGGTTCCATATCTGTAAAAAGGAGACAGAATTCCTGCTCTTGCAATCATTTTGCCACTCCTTCCTGTGATCAGGAGTCTCAAGAAAGTTTATTTCCTCCCAAATTGCCTCTGTGGTGTAGTTTCTTTGTCTGCTCCTTGGGATCCTGAGTCCCTCTCGGCTCAGAGATTCTGTTTAGCTTGTAGTAGTAAATCCCATGTTTCTTGCTCTTGCACCCACGCCAACCCTCCTATGGTAGGACTATGAAGAAAGACAGAGGCCACAGCAGCTGCTATTCACTCTTGTGAGCTGAAATACAGGCAGTGGCCCAGTTATGGAGGTTGAGTTGAGGAAGGAGGCCATAAAGACTCAGACCTGGCTTCAGTCAGTACATAGTAGTGGCTTCCCAGAAATCTTCAGGTCATCAAAGGGTAGGAGAGTGAGAGGCTGGAGGGAGAGAAGAGAGAGGAAGGTTAAAGGGCTGGGGAAAGCATAAATGGGTCAAAGGTGTGTACTGGTGGGAAGAAGATGAAGCAAAAGTCCAAAAGTTATACCCTCCAATTCTACTTCTCAGGGACTTTTTGAGGGAAATCAAAAAATTGACCAGAAGTTGTCCCACCTCATGGGCCAGCCCTATGCATTAAGATTTACAAAGCAGATGTAGAAGGTCTGAGCTAGAAAGGACTTTGGGGATCAGCTGAAGTGACCTTTTCATTTTATGAGGAAGAAAAGTGAGGTTCATTCAGGAGGTCAGAGTAGAACACAGAACCCAGGTCTTCTTACTCCTAGTTTAGTGTCCTGGGGGTATGGAGTGGGAGAGTGGGACTTACATCTTCAGCAAGGTCCTGTGGGGTCTCATCTTCAACATTTCGAAGCAAGGAATCAGCACCTGCCTGGCACAGAGTGGCAGCGATGCCGGATAGGTGGCGCCCAGCGGCCAGGTGAAGGGGGGTACAGCCATTGTGCATTCTGGCATCTACCTGAGCCCCTGCCCGAAGCAGGAACCGCACCAATGCCCTGTCTTGTGTCTCCACGGCTAGGTGAAGGGCTGTCTTGCCACTTGTGCCCTCCTATGGGGAATTCCAGATGTTACAGATCAGTCAGTTGGTCAACCAAGCTTTTCTTTCTTTTTTTTTTTTAAATTTTATTTTATTTTTATTTTTTTAAATTTTATTTGCATAACATATGTGTGGGTAATTCTTCAACAATAACCCTTACATAGCTTTCCATTACAAATTTTCCCCCCCAACTCCCCACCCCTCCCCTCGATGGCAGGATATCCACTACATGTTAATTATGTTAAAATATTGGCAAATCGAATATATGTATACATATTTCCAAACTTATCATTGCTGTGCAAGAAAAATCTTATCTACACAAACGATATATCAGATAAAGGAAACACAATGTAAGCAAACATCAATCAAGGAGTATGAGAATGTTATGTTGTGGTCCATATTTCACATCCCTCTCTCTGGGTGTATATGGCTTTCTTCAGTGAACAATTAGAGGTGGTTTGAAACATTTCATTTCAACTAAGCTTTTCTAAAGCACTTACTATGTACAAAGTACTAAGAATACAAATAAAAGGAGAAAGGCAGTATTCACCCTCAAGGAGCTTATGCTGCAAAGGGGGAACACACATAAAAGGAAAGGGGTAGGAAGGGATGATAGAAAAAGCCCAGCAGACAGCCAGGAGAGGAGCTAGTGAGTCACTCTTTCCCCCTCATCCTCCCCAAACCACCTCAACCCTATCCCCAACTTTCTAGAGTAGCTACAGCTTCTCCTTGGGAGCCACTGAGGACTCTAGACACAATGGTCCAGATTGATTCAGAGTGAAAGTAAATAGAAATCAAGTCTGTTTTGGCCAGAAACCCTGTGGCTCTTTCCCCAGATTTATTTAGATATATATATATATATGTATACATATATATATATATATATATTTTTTTTTAATAAATAGGTGAAAAGAGAATTGCTACCTAGCCTTAATTACTGAATGGGTGAGGCCTCAGTCAAACAGACCTGTGAAAGACTTTAGCCTACAAAAGCCAAGGTCTTCCACTGCATCCAGCACCATCTCCAGTCATCCTGGTCTATATCTGGTCATGTTGTTAAATACCTTCAATAAGGACAAACATGGAATCAAAGTCAGCTACCACCCTGATGGTAGTCTTCAACTTGAAAAGGCTACCAATCAAAACTAAAGAGGAGGGAGAATTGGTGCATGATTTTTTTGTTTGCAGATGACTGCACTCAATGCAGCTTCTGAGGCTGAGATGAAACAAAATATGGATCCATTCTCTGCTGCTTGTGCTCAGAGACACATTTATATTTACAATCCTTTGTTGCTAACAACAGACACCAAGAAAACACAGGTCCACCATCAACCAGCACAATGTCATCCACACTAACACTATCAGTTAGAGCAAATGATGAAGTTTTAAATGTTGTGGATAAGTTCTTCTCAGTATATTTTCCAAGGTTGTACACATTGATAATTAATTTGACACACATATTTCCAGAGTTAGTTTAGTGTTTGGGAGGCTCCAAAGGAAAGTGTGAGAGAAAAGAGGTATTAGACTGACTACCAAGCTGAAGGTCTACAGACCTCATTGTTGTAGGCCTGTGAAATTTGGACAGTATAGTGTTATGCCAGGAAACGGAATCGCTTCCACATCTGGCCACTGGACCCAGATGACTCTGGAGGAGAAACCTTGCACAGCCCTCCCTTACTTACATCCCCTCCCTGATGTCCTGCTCCTTTTTGAGGCAGAGACCAACAACACCCACCAAAAACCCACCAACAACGAACACTCAAATGAGAAGGTGAGAGTTACTGGGGAAGGAGATGGGCCTGGCTACCTCACCTGGATGTCAATGTCAGCTCCATTTTGGAGAAGCAATTCCATTAGCTGCCGGTTTCTCTGCAAAGTAGCAAGGTGTAGGCAGGCCAAGCCTGGGTAGGAAGGAGAAGGAGGAGTCAAATCATCACTGCAATCATATTAGGAGCTCCAATAAAGAATAACAATTCTTGTTTTGCAAAGCACTTTACTCATGTTCTTTGAACCTCACAAGAAATAGGAAGTAGGTAGAGTATCCCCATTTTACAGATGAAGAAACTGAAGCTGAAGGAGTTTAAAATGCCTTGTCCAGGGTGACACAGTAAGAGCCTGTGGAACCCGAGTATCCTTGTCTTGAGGTTCAGTCCTAAGAACTTTCCTTTTTGTCTCTATTTGCTCTCCTCTCACAAGTGAGTAATCACCCCAGCCCCACCTCAGAAGGGTATCCCCTTGGGCAGATGTGGCATCCCACCTTGCCAGTTTTGCAGCCGAAGCTCTGGGTGATGGTGTTGGCTCCGACCTCGATCAGATGTGGCCTCCAAGAGGTAGCGAGCGCAGTCCAGGTGTTGGTGCTGACAGGCCAGGTGCAGGGCTGTGTCCCCATGCCTGTCCTGCAGGGTCCGGCTTGCCCCTTTCTGCACCAGGGCCTGGACTGTGTTGGGCTGGTCCAGGTACACTGCCAAGTGCAGGGCTGTCTGATTGGGGAAAGAGAGGTGAGGGAGGGAGATGTTATGTTATCTCCAATCTGCCGCCTCTGAGCAGTTCTTAGATCCCCTACAATTTCCCTTATTCATTCTCAGTGGTCAAGTTATCAGAACAAGTCTATATGGACCATCCTGAGGGAATGGGTGAACTTCCTTTTTCACAGAAGTTTCATCAAAATCTCACTTATGGGTTTCCCTGGAGATCGGGACAGGAGTAGAGACAACATATATCCCTTTGGCTTATCATACATACACGTTTTAGTATTTACAAAGAATTTTTCACAACCCATATGACAGTGAGTGACTAAATCTGGGATTTCAGTAGCAGAGTGAACTTCTGGGTGAGGAAACTTGCTTGATCAATGCAGGTTCATACTTTCTTTACAACTTATCTTTTTGTTTATTTGTTTTTGGAGGTAAGAGGACTTAAGTGCCTCTCCCGGGATCACAAAAGCTAGTAAATGTCTATCCATCTAGCTACCCTTCCCACTTATTTTGTGAGAGTTGTCTAGGACAAGACTTCTTAAATATTTTCTATTTGTAGCCCCTTTTTACCCCAAAATTTACATGAATAGGCATATGAAACAGGAATACAAATCAGACATTTACTGGTAATAAATCACAATTTTGTGGATTCCCCCCCCCCCCATTCAATTGTAAGTCCACATAAGGGGTTGCCACCCAGTTTAAAAAGCTGAGGCCTAGAGAATTGAGAGGGAAGATAGATGGTATAGTAAATAAAGCCAAGAGTTGGAGCCAGGAAGACTTGAATTCAAATCCAGTTTTAGATACTTACTGTGAGACCCTGAACAAGTCATTCAACCTGTTTTAGTAATCCATTGGAAAAAGAAATAGTAAGCCACTCCAGTGGTTTAGAGCAGTTAGGCAGCACAATGGATAGAGCCCTGGGCCTGAAGTCAGGAACATTTGAATTCAAATTCCACCTCAGACGCTTAACTAGCTGTTTGATCCTGGCAGTCTCTGTTTGTCTCAGTTATCTCATCTGCAAAATGGAAATAATAGCACCTACCTCCTAATATTGATGTGCCATATAAATGTTAGATATTGTTATTACTAAGGGGAAGGACAGTGAGAAAAAACAAATGGAAATCAAAATCTGATAAAAGTTAATGTTGGGGGAAAAAAAAGTACTATTGAGTAGAAAATAAATTATTACCAAGGAAAGGGGAATTCTACTGTGTGTAATATGGACACACACATAAATAAGTGCAAGCAGATCAGGCCTAAATAGGAAGAGGTTAGAAGAATTAAGAGTTCAAGTTCTCATTCCAATTGTATCCAGACCCTCCTGAGGTAACCTAAGTACAATTATCTTGACCTTATATACAGGTTAATGAAGCTAAAATTAAGAAGAAGCTGGTGAGGATGTGAGTCCGGATTGTAAAGGCAGCCCTGCTAAGAGGCCTCATTTCAACCTCCAACCTCCAGGAGACCGAGCCTCATGGGAGACCAAGTTCAAGGGAACTTATTACTCCTTTCCTGGCAGGGGGGAGAAGGGGGAAAGAAGGGGGTAAAAAGAAGGCAGAGTTGGATTTTCTCTCTCTCTGGATGACTAAGATTATGGTTTTAAGAGGCAGGACAGACTGTCCTAAGTATTAGGATGCAGAAGCAACAATAGCAATCTAGTCTCCAAACAAGTATCTACTCTGATTCTCAGCTCAGGCCTGGAAAATTGGTACTGCTATTATCTTCATTTTGTAGATGAGGAAACTGAAGCAATAGCAATCTTTCCAAGATAGCTACCTTGATAATCTGATTTATAAGTCTGATGCCAGGTCACTCCTCTGCTCAAGAAGCTACAGGGGTTCCCTTCCTCCCTCTGCTATAGGGTAAAATACAAACTTTTGTTCCCTTCACAATTGGGCTTTAGGCTTTTTTTTTCCTTTTCCTTTTTTTTTTTTTTTTTTTTAAATTTTGAATTTATCTGGCCTACTTTTTCAGGTTTATTGTATAGTCAGATTCTCTACTTGCTGTCACCCATCTATTTTTACCTTTTACCTAAGCTGTCACCCTAAACTTAGGAAATAAAACTTCCTTATATTCCTCTCCTTCTTATAAAATCTCTTATTCTTGTTCAATCATGTCTAACTCTCCCTGACCTTGTGGGCTATACTGTCTGTGGAGTTTTCTTAGCAAAGATAATAGAGTGGTTTGCCATTTCCTTCTCCAGTGGATTAAGGCAAACAGAGAAAGGATCACACAGTTAATAAGTGTCTGAAATTTCATCAATTTCAACTCAGATCTACCTGATTCCAGGCCCAGCACTCTATACACTGAGCCATTTAGCTTGTTCATAAAATAAATCAAAATCCTCATGAGATCCCTAACTTCCTTCAAAGCTCATTTTAAATGCTACTTCTTACAAGAAGCCTACTCTGATTTCTACCATCACCCTTCCCTCTCCCTACCCCCAGATACTAAAGACCTCCTCAAAGAAACCACTTTGTTATGTATTTTATATCTACTTTCAAGAGGTAGAAGAGGTAACTATAGCCTCATGAATACAAAACTGGCCTTGCAGCCAGGAAGTCCTAGGTTTAAATACTGTCTCAGAGACTTACTAATTATATGACCTTGGGTAAGCCTATCTCTGTCAGTTTCCTCATATGTAAAATGGGATTAACAGCACCTGCCTCCAAAGGGTTGTTGGAAAGATCAAATGAGTTAATATGTGAAGAATGCTATCTCCAACCATTTGGACTATGTGATGAAGACAAGGCATCTCCCTAAGAAACCTGGGAGATGTCCTACTGCCCTGACATAGAGCACCTCTTCATCCTTGCAGGGCCAGGCCCTATCCTTCCTGAGTTTATGTTGATTCTTCCCAATAGAATATAATGTTCTTGTGGGCAAAGGCTGGTCTGCCAGTCCAAATTCAGGACTTAATAAATGCTTACTGAAGGAACAATCAGGCCATGGCCCCAGACTTTCATGCAAGAACTAGTCAAGCCCCTCAGGTCAGGGAGTCATCTGTAGCCTGGGATGGGGATGAGGGAACCCTGGCACATTGCTCATGCTTCATCTACTCACCTGAAAAAGGTCATTTTGTATGTCCAGGACTTCCTGGGGCAGCAGAGCTAGGCAGCACAGCAGCACAGTAGGAGCCTCATGGATCACAGCCAGGTGTAATAGCCTGAGGGGAGGGAAGGCAGGTATAAGTGTCAGAGTGCTCAGGATGGAAGGACAGGAGGAGACTGGGCCATGAGGAATGGGTAATCCTGGAACTACTATAAACAGGTAGGGATAGGAAGTGAAAGTCTGAGAGAGGAAATAGACAGGAGACAATGGATTTCCCCTTCCTTAAGGGATTCTGGAGGGTTGCAAGTCAGGGTGAAGACTGATTTGACTCCTCTCTTGCTTTACCCTGACCCCTTTGTCCCCACTCCCAAAGTTGTCCCTGTGCATTAGCTCCTAACCAAAGTGAAAAGGGGATAGGGAGTTTCCAGGACCCAATCCTTCCCTGATGTTCCTACTCCACCCCAGAAAGTAGAAGAGACAAAAAAAGAAGTATCAACTTTACCCCACCTTCCTCAGAGGGACCACATACATCATCCCCAGAGACAAGGGGTTCCCATGGAAGGAACTCCCTGTTCACTAATTATAGAGCGTCTGCACCCACAGCCAGAGCACCAAGTCTGCCAGTGCCTGATACAGACACTGGGTGTCTAGGGTGTCCAGGTGGCCACCTGGCCCTGTTTGCCCATGATTGCTCCTCCTACCTTTGAGGTTAGACACCTAATATTAGCAGACCCCAGAGGCAGAGGGCAGTTGGTCTATTTGAAGGAACATGGGTGGTGGTGTAAGAGTTGGCTTAGCCCACCTTCCTACTATAGGAGAGGATAAGGAGGGGAGACAGATGGGAGGGAAAGTCCCAGGGTCTGGGGTTTCCCCCCCAACAGCTGGGAAAGGAGAAGTGGAAGGAAGGGGGTGGGGATGGCTTGAACCAGAACAGCTGGGGGGAGTGATCAAGGTAGATGGGTCTGCAGAGAGCCAAGACTGGGGTCAGGGCTCAGCCTGACAGCAGGGAGGGCGGGCTGAGGCTGGGACAGTCCTGGGAGGAGGAGCAGGCTCTGGAAATCCCCTTTCTGCTCTGGGCTGTACTCTCTGGGTCACATTCCAGAAGCCACCTCCCTCCTTCCTTCATCTCCCTTCCTCTGACTTCCTCTTTTCCCACTTCTCACACCTCCCAGCTTAGACACCTCTGAGGGGAAGTACCCCACCCCCTCTCTCCCCAGTCTGACAAATCCATCAGGGGAACCCCTCTAGGGAACAAACCCAGACTTCTCCACACCTAGCCTGCTACTCTCTTTATGCTGTATTCTTCTCAATTCTTCTGAGCACCCCAGAAGTTGTTCCCAGACCCCCATTCCAGCAAATCTAACTTTCAGTTTTATATGTTACTTTAGGTTTAATCCCCTCTCTCCAACTTCACGATTATTACTCATACTCTTTGAAACAGTGAAAGATAGCTGTCCAGTGGAATGACTGAGGGCTAATGTCAAAATGGAAGGGTATAGAGGAGATATCTGGTATAGTGTTACTCAGCCTAGACACAGGTGGGTTCAGGTCTGGACAAGACCACCAGTTTTCAGCCATGTGGGTGAACAAGTAGGATCTCCCACTCCTCCAATTTCTCTTTACATATGATCTAGAATTCTGCTTTGCGAAGATCACCCTCTCCCTCATTCTTAAGGCCCTTTGTATAAGTTTGCTACCCGCTCCCACATATCCAATGCCTGAGGGTAGGGACTAGGTTAAATTTATTTGTGTGGTGACCCTCAGAATTTAGCAGGGTGCTTTGCATTTTGTACATACTTATTAAAGGTTTGCTGAATCTGGAAGTGGGAGGGGGTTCAGTACACTTAGCCTTATACCCTAGCCTATCCTGCTTCTCTAGGGACTCGGACAGAAGGAACTTTAGGCCTAATACAATGGGACAGCACTCTTCCCCCCCCCCCCAGCCAACCAGTTCTCCTTCTTCCCCATTGCCACCAGACCACCACACACACATAGTTTATACTCCCATGCAGCATCTGGTGCTGATGGAAGATTTGGGGGTGGGAAGGGGAGCACAGAACACTGACCTCATCCCTGACTTCCCCTTTCTCAACCTAGGAAGAAGTGGCAGTAATAAGTCTAGACCTTGCCCTGGTCTATCTGATGCGGAGGGGTTGTGTCCCTCCTCCCCCTTCCACACACCCCTCAACCCTGCTCTTTGCCCTCCAGGGGCCTCTTTCCCCTCTCAATCTCCCTAGACGCAGTTCCCTGCCTCCTAGTACTTGGAAACTCCCACTTCTATAATCCTCCCTCTCAGTCCCCTCATTCAAATCCTGGGAAGCCTTACTTCCTGGGACTGGGGTGTCTAGAGGTTGGGGGAGGGGAATAATTATAGATATTGAACAAACAAGGACTCTTTCCCCTCACCCCTTCCCCAATTCAGAAAATACCAGGTAAACGGGTTCATTCTTATTCTTAACTAGCAGTGCAATATTATCTGTTAAGATTGGGTTGGTGGATTTGTCACTGCTCTTTGGTCTTGGGAGTAGATTGGCTGGTCAGCACAGTCTGATCGGCCCCTCCAAGCCCAGGGACGCTACTGGAAGGGCCATGTGAGAGTTCAGAAGGTAACAAGGCTTAAGTCTAAGGGTGGCGGCGTCACCGATGGGCCTTGGGGACAGTACGTCTTCTCCCCCCTCCCCCCCACTTCAGAATAGCTCGTTGCTTTTTGGAGGAACACCGGGCTGTCCAGTTAAGGGACGACATCGCTCACAAACCCCCCGTGGACACCCAGGGGTGGAAAGGGACCCAGGCCACCAGGACCCCAGACTTACGTGTCTCCATCCTCAGAGATATAGGTGAGCGCCTCCAGCTGTTGCGGGCTGAGAGTTCCCACCCGGGCCTCCAGCGTGCGGGTTTCCCCACCCTCGACAGCCTCGGGGCCCCCCAGCGGGGGCAGAGGCTCGGTGATCGAAGACGAGCCGTAGGCGGAGTCCATCCGCTCCCCATATTCCTCTTTCGGATCCTCCTTGGTCCCAGAGGGAGGCCGACTCCCGGTTCGGGGCGGGGGGCAGCCGTCTGAAGGCCCTGAGGTTAGGGACGGCTCGGGCAGGGAGCGCAGAGAGCGCCAAGACTCGATGCCCGAGTCGTACTGACCCTCGTCGGGCTCGTCTGGCCCCTTCCCAGGCTCCGACATAGCTTGCGCCCCTGCTGTCGGCTGCGCTCCCTCTCCGAATTCAGAGAGGCTTTCCTCTGGCTAGCTGGAAAGCCGTTCGGCAGGGCTGGCTGGGGTGCAGGGCCTGGACGCTTTCCGAGGCCTTCTTCCCAGACTGCGGGCTCTACAGGCTGCAAGAGACGCCTGCAACGCTGGAGCAGTTTCCCCGGCCAGGGAGTCTCCGGAGAGGTCTGCGGATTCTGGACTCAAAGCTGGATGCGCTGCGGCTTGGATGCGCGGAACTAGAGGAGGAGCAGGATGGCGTCGGCGACTGCTCCGAGGCTGGGGACACCTTCGTTTTCCCTTTCCTGCTTCTCAGACGGCCGGATCAAACCCCAGCTCCGCCCCGAAGCGACTCATTGGCAGCGCCCGGGACCTGAGAATGGGCCCTGGGTTTCTCCGCCCCAAACAAGCTCCGCCGACAGCCACGCCCTTCGTCAGGAACTCCCTAGGCCAGAAACGCCCCGCCCCAGGTACGCCCTCCTCCGTGGCACGCCCCGTCCCACCTCGGCTCCGCCCTCAGGACCCTCGGCAGGCCTCCCAGAAACACCCTGGAAACACCTAGGCTCCCAGGAACACCCTGTCCCAAGCAACACAGTATAGGACAATAAATAGTTATCGAGCAACTGCTCTGTGTTTTGTAGGAGATAGTGCAGGTGAGCTGGGGTCCCTAGCCCATGGAGCTTCCAAGGAGCTCGTGCAAGCTCATTGTGGAGTGCGGATTGTGTCTTTGTCCTGGCATCCCCAGCGCCTAGCACAGTGCCTGGAACATAGCCAGGATTTAATAAAAAACAAACAAACAAAACTTGTTGAATGATTGAAGATAGGAGAATAAGACATCAACTCAAATGTTAAGGGTGGAGGTGATTCAACCAATCTGTCCCCATTCCTTAACGAGATGAAAACAAACCTCAGTCAACCAGTCTGACCAGGTGGAAATGTTCTAGACTTCCCTGAAGATAGAAATGCTATTCCCTTCTCCAGGAATGACTTCCTTCTCTCATCTTCCCTGAAGAAAGAGGTACCCTAGTCTGTGATCTCAGCTCCTGTTGGCCTTCTGAAGGTCTCACTGTACTCTCCCGAGGCACCCTAGACAGAGGCAATTTAACACACAAAAACACTTACTCTAGGTCCCCACATTAAAGAAGCAATGATATATCATATCGAAGGTTGTATTTAAGTAATTACTCATCCCTGAAGAGAATCATTTGTGACTGTGCTCTACTAAACCAGTTCTTAATTCACTCCAGAACCCTGCCTCCGCCTTTTTATTCATTCACTAAATGAGTGTGCTTAGAAATGGAGGAGATAAAAAGATCCGATAAGCCATAGTCCCAGATATCTCCGAGTCTTTATGGAGGTTTATGAAGAGTTTATAGGTAAGGTCCTGGTCCTGTCCTCCAGAAGCAAACCAACCTCCTTCCTCTCCTCAATTCAGAGTGGGAAGCTTTTCCTTCACCACTCCCTCTTCCTGTTTCTTTCTACCCCCTCCTCCCTTCTCTAGTCTGAGAGTAGGGGAAACTTGTGCTTTAGACAATAGTTCTCAAAAGTGTTCATAAGGGAATGCCCCCACTTTACTCCTTTGGGACTTCTTCCCCCAATATCACGAGTATGTTTCTGCTTGTATTTTCCTAATGTGCATCCCCCCCCCCGTTTGATAAGTCTTTATATAAAGAAGCATAATAATGAACTATTTAAAAACTGTGATACACTCAAATGAGGATATGTGAGAGGAAACTCCCAACATATACTCTTCTATGGAGGTGGGAGAGCCACAGGTGTTAAACATAGTTTTGCATTACACATATTTTTGGACTTTCTCAATCTATCAATTATGCAGACTTTCCCCCTTCTCAAAAACAAATAAACCAAAAAAACCGCTATTTGTCATATGGGATAGCTGGGGGACTAGGTGATGGGGAGAAGGATACATGGGATACTGCAATGATGTAAGAAATAGAAAATATCAATAAAGATATTTTTAAAAACTTTGATATCTACATCCTGTAAGAAAGAAAACTCCTTAAAATGGTTGACTGCTTAAAAAAAAATTATTATTCTCAGAGGGATGCCTGTATACATTCTCTCTGTGTGTCTCTGTCTCTGTCTTGCAATCTTTACTTTGTGTACCAAGAAACTTAAAAAGACCTGCTTTCTATTTAAAGTGGCTATTTATCTGAAGGAGTTGGGGGGAAGAATGGAGGCTCTGAGAGAGGACCCTACTAGATCAAGAAGTTAGACTTTTTCGAAGTCTAAGGAAGGGGTACTGCTTTCTCCTCATTGTAGAACCAGAGATCACTAGCTCCTGCCCCCTTCTGATTCTTTTGAAAAGGAAGGTTAGGTTGATGGGCTATACTTTTCCCTCCAAGGCTGATCCTCATTGGGTGGTAAGATTTCCCCTCCTGGCTCTTGTCTTATTTCTACTATCTTCGAAGAACCCTATCCTCAGTTACCTCCCCCATATTGTTATCCTAATCTATCTTAACTTGAGCTCTCCCTAGGCTCTGAAAGTAACTATTATTTTTTTTTAATTTTCCATTTCATCCTAGATATATTTATTGAAGCTTGGCTTTCTCATTTAGCAAATTATCTTTTTATTAAGACTTTTTTATATCATCCTAATTTCTCAACATGTCTCCTCCCTCTTTGTCTAGGGGGTTATTCCTCATAATGAAGATTTGTAAAATCCCCAAAATTGGCCTTGTCTAATAGTATATACAATATTTCATACAACATTCCCTCACTTCTGCATAGAAAGGAAGAAGGTCCTATCTTTTCTTAAAAATATCTCAATTCTCGGTACCCTTCCTATTGTTGGCTATTTCATCTCTCACAAATTCTGATATACAGTGACAACAGGGAAGTTGGCATACTTCTTTCTCTCCACTGTTGTTGTCAGAGCTTACTTCTCCCTCTATCAATAGGCAATTACCTTTAAAATTAATTTCATCCAACCAGATTCTTGTTGGAGTCATCCATGGACCACCTTACTCTCTTCAAGTAGATTTATCACAAAATAAATACCTCCTCACCATACAGAACAGGATTTTCTGACATTAAAAACAGGAACATTTGTACAAAATCATCTTAAACTCAAGAAGTTCTGTGCCTGTTTTGAAGACTTTGACCCCACCTTTACCCACCTTCTTCAAATATTGTGACCTTCCATTTCTTTAGTCTCCTCAGTTTTCATAATCTCTTTCTCCAGATTACTTCAACTATTCTCAGTAGTGGGTCTCCTCAAAACCTTCCTCAAACTGAATTGCCCCAGAAACTAGAATCCTGATTCTTCTTCACAGAACTCCTAATTTTTTTTAATATATATATAAAGCTTTTTATTTACAAAACATATGGGTGATTTTTCAACATTGACCTTTGCAAAAACTTTTTTTATCCCAAGCTTTTCCCCTCCTTCCCCCCAACCCCCACCCCTAGATGACAGGTAATCTAATACATGCTAAATAGGATAAATTATATGACAAATACAATACATGTATACATATCTATACAGTTATCTTACTGCACAAGAAACATCAGATCTAGAAAGAGAAGAAGAAAAAACAACCTAAGAAGGAAAACAAAATGCATGGAAATATTCACAGAAAGCGTTAAAATGCTGTGTTGTGGTTCACACTCAGTTCCCACAGGCCTCTCTCTGGATGTATATGACTATCTTCATCGCTGAACAACTGGTTTGAATCACATCATTGTTGAAGAGAACCATGTCCATCAAAATTGATCATCGTATAGTCTTGTTGCTGTGTATGATGTTCTCCTGGTTCTGCTGATTTCACTCAGCATCAGTTCATGCAAGTCTCTCCAGTCCTCTCTGAAATCCTCCTGTTGGTCGTTTCTTACAGAACAATAATATTCCATAACATTCATATACCATAATTTATTCAGCCATTCTCCAATTGATGGGCATCCCTTCAATTTCCAGTTTCTTGCCACTACAAAAAGGGCTGCCACAAACATTTTTGCACATGTGGGTCCCTTTCCCTCCTCTAAGATCTCTTTGGGATATAGGCCCAGGAGAAACACTGCTGGGTCAAAGGGTATGCACAGTTTGATAACTTTTTGAGCATAGCTCCAAATTGCTCTCCACAGAACTAAATTTAGTATCTATTCCAGGTACTTAGCCCTTTCTCTAAAATAGAATTTACATTCCCAGGATTTTCTTCTATTCTTTTTTTTTTTTTTTTTT
>JAJPUD010004093.1:0-27136 GCA_023553655.1 Myrmecobius fasciatus
GCATTCTGCTATTTTTCTGCCATTACACAAATGAATAATTCAATAGCCATTGCCTAAATTGGATGTGGATGCATCTTTATTCCTCAGTCTCATTGAGGTGACAAAATATGCATATATAGGACAGTAAGAAAGCCATTCAAATCAATATGTGAGTAAATGCAAAAAAAAGAGGACCATGTATTGGGTACATATTAATTCAGAGTAAGGGGATATCATCACACTGTCCATCAGAAGACTTAATGAAGAAGTCAAGATTTGAATTAAGAACATTTAGATAAAATGAGATGCAACCGCAGATTCTAACTTTAAGTAGCCTAGACTCTAATCCCTGTAGCAATGGAATTATTGAACAACCCAGAAAAATGAGCTGTGAATAAAATCTACTTAATCCAAAAGAGATCAGATCACTAAGTGTAGCTGCACATCCCCTCCCTATGCTCGGGATTGCTCCTTGTGACATTGAGAAGTGAGACATATAAATAAATAGATTTATGATCTCTTCTTTGCACTAGGGAAAATGATTTCCAATAGAATTCATGGAAAAAGGTGGAAAACTAAGTCAATTTTGGGTTTGGTTTGACTAGGGAAAAAAAAGATCTCAAATTGAAAACTGATTCAGACAAGAAAGGAAAATTGAAAATAATGAAACCTTGTTTCCAACACTACTATCAAGATAAAATGGTTGTAATTTTTTTCTTGTGTTATTTTATCAATCCATATGTAGTAACTTCAAAGTATAGTATTGAACATTAACAAGAGTAAATAAAAAAAGACATCTAAAATGATCTTATGCAGTTTATAGAGGGCAGAAGAAGGGACAAAAGGAAAATTAATTTCTTTTCCAACTCAAACAGGTTGTCAACTTTGAAAAGAAAGGGGAAGTAATCATAGAAAAAAGAATAAAAAGTAAGAGTTTACCAGTAAAACAAGAAGTTTTTATTGATTTATAGGGAAGCAGAGGATTCAAGGTTAGGGAAATTGGACTGTAGCATCAGAATACTACAAATGATTGGTTTCCTGGGTTAATGTCAATATAATTTTCCTAATGGCAATCCAGCAGAACCTTGAAGAGTCCCATAGGACAGTAATTATTTATGAGGCTCAGTGGATTACGAAAGCAAGAGTTTTGCTGGAGAAAATTTCAATTTTTGCAAATGTGCATGAAGGTGGCCTGTACAGATAAACACACACAGATACAAGACACAAACAAAATAATCCAAATGTTTTGTTCTTTATTGAAGCAGTTGCTAGTTTTTTATTATCTGCAAAGTGGGAAAATACTCCTACAAAAAAATTTCCATTGGTTAATGGATTCTTTTCCTGTCCACTGTTCTCTTGAATTATGCTACTGATGCAAGAAAGGGATGAAAGATTCATTCATGTATTCTCTTAACTATTCAAGTGAAAGTCCTTCCTAAATTCTGGGCTTGTTGCTACTTCTCTGCCAGCTACTATAGTCTCCAAAATAGAATTCTTTTTAGAAAGTGTGTGAAGTTGTCTATGAAGCATAAACTTTAAGTAATAACAATTATAGTGTTCCAGGAATAAGACCGACACAGTCATGTAAATCTTGTACACCCCATTCTTGTTCTCCACATTATGTATTGAAAAATTACCCTTTAACATCAAGGAATGAAGCCTACCAGGCCCTGGTGACATTTATTTAGCACTTAAGACAAATTAGCTTTTTGTTTTGTTTTATTTTTTTCTTAAATTTCTTTTGTCTTTTTTCCCCTTGGGGTTGGGGGCAGCAAAAACTTTTTTAAACACAACATTCAGGGTTTAAAAAATTAGAAGGCTCATCCCTTCCTCATAAGAAATTAATACACTGTGGCTTCTCAGGTGCTAAATTCTTCAACTCAAATATGAGTTGGAAATCTCATAGTGAGCTTCAATTCATAGTGGGAGAAGGGTAGGAAAAAGAAAACTTTTGCTACCTTCTTTATCCTTCACAGAGATGAGCATTTTCCAGAATACTCTGTATGTGTCATTTGTAGTAGTGGAAAGATTATTTGGCTGACTGCTTCCTGGAGTCCCACAGTGGGAAATGTGGCTAAGGGCAATGGACGGCTGATTTTCCAGCTGTGTAAGCATAGATGCTATTAGAGAGTCCAGGGAAGAAACACAGGAAAAGTTTTCTCCTTCCCCTCTACATCTGGGAGTGCAGGTTGTTATGGACCTTCTGGAACATGAAAAAGAGAATTGAACATATTAATGAATAGCAAATTTCAGTTAAAGAAATGATTTATTGACAATAAGTAGAATCAGTGAAAGAAAGCAAAGATCATTTGACTTAAAGGGAATTTTGTGGTTTTTACATTCACATTCCTGAAGCGTAAGATATTGTCAGGAAGAAATCATTCTTACTGCTGCTATATTTCTTTTCTAGAACAAGTCAACCATGAACTGCATTTCCTTGTTGTCTGTATCCCAAAATGTCTTATTGGAAGCTTGTGGACTGAACATCCATGAAATATGCACCTAATGCAGTAGATTTTATCATTAGGCAAGGGGACAGAAAAGAAAGCAGAACTTTATGCTTGAATTTGCAGTGGTCCCATCCAGGAGTCCAACTATCTTGCTATATCTCTTAGATCTTTAAAAGAAGGAAGTAAGTGCTGATTTATTAAGTCCAGAACCAGAGAAGTCTGATGTAAAGGGACATTGTTGGATGATCCAGTTGAGAGTTCCACATCCATGTGGAAGAGGCAAGCAGTGCCTCCAATGGGAAAAAAAAAAAAGCTTTTATGTTTTATGTGGAAGTTATGAATTGTACGATTTCTTGATTATCCCCTTTTTATTTGAGTTACTAATTTGTCTCAAGTAATTTGCTGTTTCATTTAATTTATTATTGTCATTATATATTAGTAAGGAAAAGTTTGATTAATAAATTTAAAAGCAAGTATTTATTTTTTTTATTAAAAGCTTTTTATTTACAAAACATATGAGTGATTTTTCTACATTGACCTTTGAAAAACTTTTTTTTTGTTCCAAGCTTTTCCCCTCCTTCCCCCCACCCTCCACCCCTGGATGACAGGTAATCTAATACATGCTAAATATGTTAAATTATATGACAAATCCAATATATGTATACATCTATACAGTTATCTTACTACACAAGGAACATCAGATCTAGAAAGAGAGAGAAAAAAAAAAGCAACCTAAGAAGGAAAACAAAATGCAGGGAAATATTCACAGAAAACGTTAAAATGCTGTGTTGTGGTTCACACTCAGTTCCCTCAGGCCTCTCTCTGGATGTATATGACTATCTTCATCGCTGAACAATAGAAACTGTTTTGAATCACATCATTGTTGAAGAGAACCATGTCCATCAGAATTGATCATCATATAGTCTTGTTGCTGTGTATAATTTCTCCTGGTTCTGCTGATTTCACTCAGCATTAGTTCATGCAAGTCTCTCCAGGCCTCTCTGAAATCCTCCTGTTGGTCATTTCTTACACAACAATAATATTCCATAACATTCATATACCACAATTTATTCAGCCACTCTCCAATTGATGGGCATCCTTTCAATTTCCAGTTTCTTGCTAGTACAAAAAGGGCTGCCACAAACATTTTTGCACATGTGGGTCCCTTTCCCTTTAAGATCTCTTTGGGATATAGGCCCAGTAGAAACACTGCTGGGTCAAATGGTATGCACAGTTTGATAACTTTTTTGAGCATAGTTCCAGATTGCTCTCCAGAATGGTTGGATCCATTCACAATTCCACCAACAATATATTAGTGTCCCAGTTTTCCCACACCCCCTCCAACATTCGTCATTATCTTTTCCTGTCATTTTAGCCAATCTAAAAGGTGTGTAGTGGTATCTCAGAGTTGTCTTAATTTGCATTTCTCTGATCAATAGTGATTTGGAGCACCATTTCATATGACTACAAATAGTTTCAATTTCTTCATCTGAAAATTGTCTGTTCATGTCTTTTGATCATTTATCAATTGGAGAATGGCTTGAATTCTTATGTATTGGAAGCAATTCTCTATATATTTTAGATATGAGGCCTTTATCAGAACCTTTGAATGTAAAAATATTTTCTAAGTTTATTAAAGCAAGTATTTATTAAACACTTAACATGTTAAATAATGTTTGACTCTGGAAATACAAAGACAAACCTTAATCATAGGGATCCATTCTAAATAATAATCACCAGATAGAACCCAACTAGCAACTGGATTTTATAAATGAGTGTAATACTTATTCTTTCTCTTTCTCTCACTTACCCTCTCTTACCATTACTTTATCTCTCTATCTTGGTCTCTGTGACTGTCTCTTTCTATGCTGTCAACACCTTCTCAACAATAATAGAATTTTTCATTATGATATCACTATGAAATTAAGGACTTAAAAGATCTTTCAATTGGAATTCAAGATCTTGTAGGGTTTACCAAGAATTAGCTACTTCAATCAGGATTCCTGTGATCAACAATAGAGCTGTCAGAAGCCAATTCTAGGTTCAAAAAGGCTTTTCTATAAGTGTTTGTGTATTATGGGATGAGTTCTTTGTCAATATCGATCTAATCCTCTTTACTATATTGTCCAGAGAACATGACCTTTTCCATTTCTAATGCTAGAGAATATTATAAATGGAATAATCAGATGTGATATAGGCAATCAGATATATAAATGTGTATAATCTGATTTAAAAAAAATAATGGTAAAGACAATAACATATAGTTTAAATAATCTTGAAGTAATAATATGGTACATTTTTGTTTTCAAAATTCCTAATGGTAAGCTTATTAATATTTTTTTGTGTTCAGAATTTTATTTCTCAATGAAATCTTTTCTCAGAAGAAAGTTATGTGACCCCAAAATATTATATCCATATCCATATGGGAAATATAAGTAAATTACATTCATATAAGTATTAGCTTGTTGTTAATGGGCTATTAAATTATTATTAGCTATTCTAAAGATTTTTTCATTATCCTTTAGAAAGCTCTATCCATTATATTTATGTAAAAAATTAGGGAAAAACTTCAAATGTGTTTCCTAAAGTTGAACTCTTCAACTATGTGATTAAAAGATTGGGAACCAGAAACTACATGAATAAAGCTTGAGTAAATAACTTGACATTTCTAGGTCTTAGTTGTTTTTTTCCCCTTCATTTAAACAATGAATAGATTAAATAAGATGACATCTTATCTCCCATCTTTCATATTACATTCTTCTGCAGGGAGTTGAAGCAGGTGCTGTGAAGTGTTTAGAGCTTAGTCAGACATTGAAGACACCAAGGTCATCCTCTGCATCCTGAACTATCACTACTCATCTTCACTTTTGTCTTGTCACTGGTTTTTGATGACTCTTTAGGAAAATGAAGCTGATGACTTTGGGCAATTCTATGATATTTACATCCAATTCATATCTGAATTAAGACATCATCCTGTCAGTAAGTGCTGCTTTATGTCTGTTTTACAGATAAGGGAGCAGCGGTAGACAGAGGTGTTTACTAAGGTGACACAGCTAATAAATGCCTGATGTCATATTTGAATTTATGTCTTTCTGACTCCAGTTCCAACGTTCTATCCACTATGTCACCTAACTGTAATTAAGTATATATTAGCATTCCCTACCCCAAATATGACTTAAAGACTTCTTTGATAGGGAGACAGGAAAAATATCTGACAGCATGACATCATGGAAAAAGATGATGGACTGAGAGCATGTGAGAAGGTGTTTATTGACACAGGCTGGAAGATCAGGAAAACTGCAGGTTATGTGATGCAAAAATAATATAGCTAGAGGAATGACCTGTATATACTGTTCATGTGAAAGACTTAAGCTAAACTGGATACTTTTGGCAAAGAATAATTTTTGGCTTTAGTATTTCCTAGGGAAACCTATATGATTCAGTTTATTTTGCATTATTTCTAAAAATCTTGATCATCCAGTGCTAACTTCTGGCAATTGGGAGTAGTTACATATGTTCATAGGTGGGTGTGAAGGTGTTCATATATCAACATCACCACATAACATGCTGAGGGTTTACAAGTCAAAAAGAAAAAAGATATCTCCCCAATGGAGGCAGGTTCTCTAAGGCAGCAGGAAGTGTCTTTCACAATTATTAAATATACAGCTTTGTGTTGATCCTAAAGTCCATCCTTCCTTTTACTATTGACATTTATGTCTGTTTAAGTGCATATCATTCTGCTTGATAATTTCTTCAAAGCAGGGAAAACATCTCATCTATACTTGTGTTCCCTACTTCATCTTCTTTTTGTTTCTTACATAGTATATATTAAATTCAGCCCTTCTGGCATAATAGGTGATGCAAAATTACAAGAATTAATTCTGTCATCACAATATTCTTGTAGAAGATTCCTTGCAAAATTGTGCTTTTTGTAGGACCTAACATAAAAATCACAAGTAAAATATTGTGTCCTTGGCACTTAAGACCATGTATGTTTACTCAGCCTGAAGTTATTATAGAATAAGGGTTAAGATTGGACCTTAGGGATCATCCAGTACCGCTCATTCATTTTATTAATGAGGAAATTGAAGTATGAAAAGTTTGTCACTTTCCCCAAAACTCCACTAATTGGTGGTAGTGAAGAAATGGATTCCAAGTATCCTACACCAGAGTTTATTGATTTTTTGCTATATTAAGTATGCTCAATTTGTTCTAGAAAAAATTTTCCAAATGCTCCAACTGTAGCAAACCAATTCCTCTTTCTCTAGTCATATAGTATCATTTCAGCCTTATGATATATATATATATATATATACATGTATATATATATACACACACACACATATATATATATATACTGGTTGTCTCTTGTATCATCAGAACAAGAACATTCAGGAACTTTTGGTTTATCTTCATACACAATACAATTCAAGAAACATTTATTAATCCCTTTCTATATCAGAAGTACTATTTGGAACAGATAAACAAATAAAATGTATTTAAATCCAGGAAGAAATAGAAAGTTAAAGAGTTGGACAATAATATAAAATGATAGGAAGAGGAGACAGAGGCATAAGAAAAGCCCAAGTAAGATACAAACACCCTTGTTGCAGTTTGAAGGAAGCTATGACCTTTATATTAATAATTTAGGAAATTATTATTTTGTTAGTTCCCTGGATAGTCCTTAATACTAACTCCTTGTAAAGAAAAACAGAATTCCTATGAATTTAAATGAGTCTAGGGCTACAAACTTGTCAAAGAGATACATTATTTTCTTCACTTTATCCTCCCAAATTTTCACTAGATTATATATGACTCATAGAAAGTTATTCTTCTGAAAGAATGTATTTGATAACCTCTTTAATAGAGAGGAGATAAGGAAATAATAATCTTCCTTTTAAAGAAAATTAAGATTAGTTTACTGAACTTATATGATCAGTTTCAAGGTAGCAAAATGAAAGGCAGTAGTTACAAAAATGACCATGTAAAGATAAATGGATTTGACTCTCTTGGGTAGAGACATCTTTATGCATATGCAAAGCAAGCAAATATGGTGTGATTTAAAAGGTGTAGAAAGACCTCCCTGCCCATAATAATACTCACTTTATGGTGTCTGAATTTGCCATCATTAACACAACATTGCCCCCCAAGGGCCTTCTTAACAACACCTTCATTTTAATTGGATTTAAGGTATTATATTATTTGCATTACTAAATTTTATTTAGCTAGCACATTGAAAGAATCAATTTGATTATTAATGTTGATCTCACATCAGATACAAGAAAAGCTTAAGTTGATGGGAGATATGTTCTGGAATGCAAAATAATGTTCATTTCCAAAATTAGAGTCCCTACAAAATGAGAGGTAGAGGTAAATTACTTGATTTATTTCTGACATAGAATGAATCAAGTCACAATCTCAAATGAACTTTATGTTTGTAAATAATATAATTTAAATGTAGAGCACAAATAGTAATCTCACCTATATCCAATTATGAGAATAATCAGTGGCATTATAAAAGCATAAAAAAAGAATTAAAGAATTATGTTATAGTATCATATTCTTAGAACTAACTAGAAAAGTCTTTAGAGATTAATGATGACAAAGTCATTCTTTAAAAGATAAGGGAAATTAAATTCAAACTGATATAATGATATATCTAAGTTCACAGCAGTAGTAAAGAGTCAGGATTAGAACTATAGGTTATTCTCAATTCTGGGGATAACTAGAAATTAGTTCTAATACAGGGAATACATTCCCCTGAATTCAAAGTGAATATATACTACTTCGCTTATTTTCATGGAGCATAATTGTTTTACTTTATTCAGTAATGTCTGTCATTTCATTACTCAATTTGAGGTTTCCTTTATAAAGATAAGAGAGTGGTTTGCCATTTCCTTCTCCAGTTCATTTTACAGATAAGAAAACTGGAGCCATCAGGGTTAAGTGATAGAATGTCTAAGGACATACAGTTAGTAAGTGTCTGAGGTCAGATTTAAATTCAGGAAAAGGAGTCTTCCTGACTCCAGTGCTGTAACCAGAATTATCTAATTGCCCTTACTGAGCAAAGTCAGATTCCTCAATTATCCAGGAAAACCATAGTAAAAGCAGCTAGTGCTCAAAATTATTTGACTAACTCTGGACTTTCTAGGTAAAGTTTAAATACTGGTTGCAGATATGCCTTTAATCAGTTGTCAGATAATTGTCATTATTTGCCTAGGTGACATCTCAGAAAGTGATCATCTTTTGAATGATCCATGTCCAATTAGCAATGGTGTGTGCTACCAACTTTCCATTGTATTTTTCCCTCTTCCTGGGCAAGTACTGATCATTCTTCTGTCCTATTCTTATTTTTGGTGTCTCTTACCCTTAGGACCAACTGACACATGAAGAAGAATATTGAAATCCTGATATGACTACCAGCCGCATTTTCTTCTTTCATCATCTGGCAAATTGAGAATTGAGGAAACTGCCTAAGTGACAGCTGACAAAGTTTTTCTTGTCTCCTGTCCCATGGTCTAATTCTCAGAGAGCTGCAGTTTTCCCAGATGCATATAGATGCTGACTGGGCTGCCTGACATGCTGTTCTTAGCAAAATGCAATGTATTCAATCAAGCTGGTGGAATCTGAGAACACTAACTTATCATGCAAATGTCAGTGGAAAGGAAGTACTCTTCACAATGATGCTCCATCTCCTGAAGGCAGTCTAGCTCTGCTTTATGCATTCCCAAGTGGATCCTGCAGAGCTCTTCTTACAAATAGGTCTAGGGAGTATAGCCTCTTTAATCACAACTTTCCAAAATACAGGGCAAATCCCAGAAAAACATATACTATTTCATTAGAATTATCTCTTTCTATCATTTTCTATTTCTTTAAATAAAAAAAGTTGTTTGTTTGTATTTTTCTCCTGACTTGTGATCCAGGCAGTTAAATGCTTAAACCCAAAAATCAACAATAACCTAGCATTTATTCTTCCAAGATTTGACCTCAATTAAGTATGCAAATTATATGAACTTGATGTATGATTCTCAAACCTGATATATGATTCTCCACTTAAACACAGAATGAGGAAAGGTTACAAGATATTTTTCTTGCTTCAAGTACAGAATACATGAATCTTCAATGTAATTCAAACCAGTCTTTTAAATAATTTCTTTAAATGTCAGTAAGTTTGGAAAACTTATATTGGACACATCCCAAAATACCAATGGCTATACATTTCCTTCTCTCAGATCCCAGCATGTATCCCTTTCAGTTAAGTAAAAGAAGAAAAGTATATTTGGGAGGCAAAAATCACATTATCTTCTCAAAGATTCCCCTTGAAACTCAACTAAAACAGCAAATGTGGATTAAAAAGGTAAAAAATGCATATCACATTTTATCATCATAGTTCTGCTCTGTGCTTCACCTCAATAGTTCAAATTTCACCACAATCGTTCAAATAAGTGAACTTAAAGAATGTATACTCCAACTCCTCATTTCTTCAGAGATAATTATTGAGACCATAAATTTTAGATTTCCTTAATGTTAAGCAGTTTTTAGTATTAGAGGAGCATTTTAAACCAGACTCTTAAACCATTTATACCTATAATTTTCTCCTTTTAATTAATCATATTCCCTTATTGTCTAAAGATTAATCCTGATTTTTTAAAAAAATATGAACGTCAAAGCATTTCTTTATTTTAAATAAATTATAAAAGTTACTGATAGCAGGTCATAATAAGTATGTGTATGTGTATGTGTATCACAAGGGATGTTTGGGGGAAAATGCAAGTTTTAGAGTGACTTGATTTGCTGTTTTTTTCATTTCTCCAGCATGTTGCTTCTTTATCATTCATGTTAATATTTTGAAATTTTAAGTTTAAAAGTAGTCCCTCAAAGGTGCTATTATTGTTCCATCTTTACTTATGAAAACTGAGACAAATATATCAACTGATTTTCCTATAGTCCTATATATAGGACATATCTGAGACTACAGATGATGTCTAGGTCCAGTGTTCTTGCTATGACAGCAACAACAATAACAAAAACAATAAAGAGCTTTGAGGTTTGTACCTATTGTCACATTTGATCTTCAAAAATCTAAGGACCCTATGTTTTTATTGCCCAAATATATAGAGAAGGGAATTTAATCAGAATAATTTTGACTATCAAACAACTAATGAATGTCCACTCCAAGGCAAAATTTGAACCCAGGTATATCACTGACTCTAAGTCCATACTTTATTCACTATGCCAATTAACTGATTAGTTTTACATTTTTTTTTGTTTCTGCCCTTAGAGTATAGGACCATAATCTAACTAATTTGCTTTACAACTCTAAAATTTTAAAAATTCCCAATGCTTTGATCTGCCAATGTATATCCCAGTATGACACAGCCAAAAGGAAAACAAACAAAAAAGAAGCTATAAAAGCAATCTGATGGTATATTCTTTAGAATATAAGACAAGTGATTTCTTTTTTTGAAAAGTGAATTCCTTATATGTCCTTATATGCTAATGCTTTTCTTGATGTAGAAGTAATTAATAGCATTACACATTTGAATGTATTTATATTTTTTGCGAAAAATCCATAACTTTCTGGCAAATTTATTAACTCTTTTATTTAGGAATTGTATTGCAACTTGTTATTGGCTCTTTTTAAAGCATTTTTGTAGGAAAAGGTTCCAAAGAAACTGTCATAATATTATAAAGAGAATGAAATCAAGCTTGAAATTTGGGATAATAGATAGCATATTGTGAATTTCCTGGATAGCACCATATTCAAAGTTTGATTCAAAGTACCTTGTAGCTATCAGGTTTTTTTTGTTGTTGTTTTTTGTTTTTTTGCTTTTTGCTGAGGCAATTGGGGTTAAGTGACTTGCCCAGGGTCACACAGCTAGAGAATGTTAAGTGTCTGAGATCAGATTTGAACTCAGATCCTCCTGACTTCCAGGCTGGTGCTCTATCCACTGCGCCACCTAGCTGCCCCTAGCTATCAGTTTTTGAAAGCATCAGATCAAAATCTTACCTGAAACTTCCGAAACTATTTTATCTTCCAGAGATATTAGAAACTGAGAAATTCCTTGAAATAGGGTCAACTTTTTCTGAAGAACAGCCACTTCAGGCAATCCTTAGCCAACCTACTAGATTCCTTTCTCTACTTCCTATACCTCTGATCTATTTCCTTGATCTCTAGTTTATTTAGGAAGTGAAAATTGGGTGTTCTTGGTATGGAAAATGGAGATACTTAATGTTTAAGCACATGGCTACACAACATTAACTTTTGAAACTTGGCATTAGTCAATGGATAAGTGGGAAGCAGCTGCTTTGGTAAGTATTGGTAAATGATAATTAAAAAGTTTTTTAAAGAGATGAATTTATTGTATTAAAAACAGAGTGAGAAAAAAGAAAAACAGAAAAGGTATACAAAACAAAATGAAACCAAACAAAGGAAAACATTATCATGCTCCCAGGAAAACATCAGAGAGAATTCAAAATATATAACAACAAATACCAGATCAAGAAAGTATAGATAGATTAGTACAAGAAATATTTATGAGTGTGCACTTTCTCTTGTAAATTGTTCTTTTGTTCTCTTTATACTCCCCAACCCCAAGCAGGTTATAGTTTTATATATATATATATATATATATATATATATATATATATATATATATATATATATATATATGTGTGTGTGTGTGTGTGTGTGTGTGTGTGTGTGTGTGTATACAGACAGACACATATCTTTCCTATCCATGCTGACTCTTTGCTTTAATTCTGCTCATTAACTTGCCTTGCTCTTACTTAACTTCTCCCCAACCATGGATCTCTCCCTTCTCTTCTTTCCTCAACCTTTGCTTCCCCTTGTCCCCCCCCATCCTTCTGCCCCTTGTTACTTTATAGATTCCATAAGGTACTATACCATTCTTGGTATATATGTAGTATCTATTTAATCCATTTCTGTTGTGAGTAGGTTTTCAGAACTATGAGCACTCCTCCTCTTCTAATGTTTCAGTGTCTATTTTTCTGCATCTTATTTGTATAACATTACTATTTTTCTCACTAGGCCATATTATTTTTCTTTATTGTATTTACCAACATATATATATACATATTTATATAGTTACTCTTCCTAGTCTAAGTTATCCTGTATACTTTTTCTTTTTTGTGTTTTTCATCAAACTTTACAGTTTTAAAAATTAATTATTTTATTTTTAGTACATATTATTTTATGAATCATGTTGAGAGAGAAAAAACAAACAAACAAAAGGGAAAACCCATGGGAGAGGGAGAAAAAGAAATTTAAAAAGCGCACATAGCATATGTTGATTTACAATCAATCTCTATAGTTCTTTTTTTCTGGATACAGAGGGCATGTTCTATCTAAAATCTATTGGAATTGCCTTGGATTTTCATGATGTTCTTGCATCATGCTCATTTCATTTCCCAATTTTTTCCTCTCTCACTTTTATGTCTTTCTTCAGTTCTTCCTAGAATTCTTGTGGGCTTCTGTCCAATTAGCATTTTGTTCTCTGAGGCTGTGCTTTTAGCTGTTTTCATATTTTTATCTTGTTCTGAGTTTGTGTATGTTTTCTCTGTCACCATAGATAGGTTTTTATGTTAAGATTCTTTTTGTTTCTTTGTTTTTCTTGTTTGCTTATTTTCCAACCTAATTATGGACTTTGTGATAGATCCTAATTTTAACACAAAATTCAAAGTGAGGGAATGACACTGTCCCAATTTTCAGCCTTTTTTCCCACTGCTAATTAAAGAGCTTGGAGGTTTGAAAGTTTTCAGTATTTTACAAGGTGATATGATTTGGAAAGAGGTGTAGTCATTGCTTATTTGTGACCAAAAGAGATTATATTCCTCAGGACCCATGAAACCTTTGGAATTTTTTTTCTATTACTTTATTTACATAATACTTTATTACATACAAATGAAATGTTCTGGGTTTTCTTTGAACAACAGAAATGAATGAATATAATAGAATGGAAGGAAATGTTTTATAATTGGTTATTAAAATTTTATCATTACATCAGTTTCTATTTGGCTGATATCAGGTCCTGAGATTGCTTAGTCATATCTATCTACTTATCTCTACCTCTATGTATCTATGTATCTATCTATTTAAATTTTCAGAGGACATATTGGTTCTCAATTCAACAAATGTGAAGTAACAGCACTTTTGCCAGGTACACTAGTCTCCCAAACTGTGCCACTGATCAGATATATAGATTTGTAACTAGTTTGAGAACATAGGATTTTTGTTTCAAGGTACCAATATCAGAATGGGATATATCTACATAAAGCAGTATTTCTTCTTGAATCGCTGTCTATGCTCCCTTTGCAAATACAATTCCACTCTACTGACCATAATTCCATGTAACTGTTTGGTGAAGTCCATCTGTCAGACCATGTCTTTCCATTTAACCCTTTGGAGATGCACGGGTTTCTCTGTATACTATGTTGGCTCCTCTACCAGTGACATAGCAAAAAGACATCCCTTTCACTTGAGAATAGCTTCTAACAAATTGCAGAATAAAAAAATTACTGGAACATCATTGTAATATGTAAGGAATAAAAAAATGACAACTAAGGAAAATATGTTTGAAAACTAAGAAAGCTGAATTAGAAGGAGAATGTACAATGTACAAAATTAAAGACAATAACCAATGATGACAGAACTTGGATCAATTGCAAAGATCAGTGTTCAATCTAGATAACTCTGAAATGACTGTTTTCTCTGTTAGTTAATTATTGAACTCTAATACATTACAAAGGGGAAGAAGTCAGGAAAGAAAAGACAGACTTGTTTGAGTTTCCGCAGAGTAAGTTACCAGAATCAAGGAAATAATATACACAATGACAACAATGATGTAAACTTAAAGGAAAAAAAAAAAAAAACTTAAGTGAACTCAATTCTATATAATTATTATGACCTATCATCAGCATGGGGAAACAATGAAGAAATATACTTTTTGCCATTCCTCAGAACAATAAAGAACTATGTTTGCATAATGTTACATAAGCAGTCTGCTGTGGCTATTATATCTAATATTTGGCTTATTTGTTTTTCTTTACCACATGGTTGAGGGATGGGAGATATCTAAAAATGACTAAGATATAAAAACAAAAGATATCAATAAAAGTTCTATTTCAAAAACAGGAAAATTTCAAGAATAAAATATCATATGCTCTCTGAAGTGTTTGCTTAACTGGTTTTCTCTCTTTTCTATATGGGAAAGTACCAGAACTCAGAATGTTTGCTGCAGTGATCATTGTATATATACAAAATATATAAATAAACTTTTAAAAACAACAAAAACATAATTCAGGGTTCATGTTTAATGTCATGATAACTTTTTTTTCTCTCAAATACAATAAATTGAATACAATACACAAAATCTTTTTTTTAAGTTCATGGTTTTTATTCTATACTTGCACTGTTTGAACTGCTAAACTGGTGGATTAAAAAAATAACCTAGCATACTTATCTTTAGAAGTGTGTCCTCTTAGATAGCATTCATATCTAGGACATACATTGCAATATATTTTCTTGATGTCACTTACAATCATTTAAAGTCCTTTTCTTTGAACTGCACATACTGAGCAGTGATGGGGACATTTTATCAGCTAGTTTTCAGAGGAACATAGAAGTACTATTCATTTGGATGCTTAATCTATTTTGTACCTTTAGCAAAATTCTTTATGGAAAGTAATTTACTCCTTTTATAGTGAGCTCAAAAGACTATCTAAAAGGCAAAATTGCCTTTCCTTTCTCCCTTCCTTAGAGAACACAATTGAATCATTAGTGATCCTTCAGATTACTGGCATGAGCTGGACCCAATGTCTTTCCTATCCCAAATGAAACCATAGGAACATTTTTTTGAGCTATGTCTCAGAACTAGTTTCTTGCACAAAACATGAATTTAGTGATTTTAGTGGGTGTTTATTTTCTATATGTTTAATTCTGTATCTAAATATGGGGCTATTCTTCTTAATCCCCCTCAATATCATAACTAAATTTTTCACCAATATATTCATGCTGTGTTCCTCAGTCCATTCTCTGACCAATCCCATGCACATGTATTCATAGAAGATAAATTGATTTGTTGAGAAGCCTCAGAAATCATGTGTTCCAATAGTATCAGTCAGGAAGTAAGGAAAATAGGACCCAGAAAAGGAAATCACATTGGTCATGGTCATCAGTAAAGAAAGTGGCAGAGCCAGTATTTGAACCTAACCATAGAAGTAAAAAGCATTAAATAAATTAATAGGAATTTTGAATTCATCTAATCTGATTCTATAATTTTGCAGTGATGACAAATCCAGTGATGTTAAAGTGACTTTTCCAAGTCACATAGAATAAGTAGGAAAGCCAAGAGCTGGACTCAGGTTCTTTGATTCCAAATCCAAAATCCTTTTTACTATTTCACAATGCTTCTTCTATGCTCTGTCTGGGACTATAGAAAAAAATTTGTCCATAAAAATTTATAAATTGGATTGGGTTCAATAATAATCTTGGCCTTATATCAACCTGCTCTAACAAATTGAACAAACTGAAATACTCATTTATCAATAAATGTTCATCAGATTTATAAAATATTTTATCATATTCTACAACTTTGTTATTAATAGCAAAAAAAAATCTACTTCTTACAGTTTAGTTTTGGTCTAGAACTTTGATTATGTTTGCATAAGCAATTCCTGAGGAGGACTTTTTCTATTACTGGATGCATACACTTGCAATTTATATTTTTCAAAAGTTATCTGGGAGTTAAATGACTTGAGAAAGTGCTATTATATATCACTTGAGGGAAGAAGACAGAATCTGGGAACAGGACACTATAACAATGGGATCCTTGTAGTGTGTTCAGAAAGTTTGTGGGCAATGTTTGTTCTCTTGAGGAGGAAGGATTCCCCCTCTTCTTGACACTCAGCCAGGTGAAAAGTACTTCTCACTTTGGGCAAAGTACAAGTTCTGATGACACTAGTGATGAAAAAGGAACCAGCTTCTAAGGTAAAAAAAAAAATAGTCAGCTGAGGTTATGAGGTGGGAATACTTAAACTTCAGGGATTCCCAAAGCCTGTCACTAATGAATCTTCACTTCACCTTGGTGACAGACATGTTTATCCCCACTTAGCACACACAAGGTTTTAAATCGTCAGCACCTGTACTCATGTTCTCAGCATTGGAAAGCATTTCTAACACTTTGAAATAGAGTTGGCAGTTTGGGAACCTTCACTAGTTTAGATGTTTTAAAGTGATTTCAAAACAGAAAATCTTGACTTGTCACAGCCATTAAAAAACTGAGGTGTTCCTTTACTATGCTTTGAGCATAGATGCTAGAATTTGAACTTCCTATATTAGTCTTCTGCTTCCAAGTTAAACCAACAACTTAGAAATTGGAAATAATGAATGTGTTATGGTTCACATAATCTGTAAGATATAGTCAAAAAACTTTGCATTTAGAGTTTGAAATGGGGTTAAAGAGCAGTTTTGCTATAAAACCTTGGCAAATAATTTTACTTTTTTAGGGAAGGTATTTATTTCTTCTCATAAAATAAGTTGGTCTGACTAGAAGATCTCTAAGATCAAAATCCTATGATCATAATCAGTAGGCAATTTTCATTGAACCTATATTTTCCCCTCCTGTCCCCACCTTTCACAAAATCCAATTTTGTGTAAAAGGATTTCTATCCAAATTGATTGCACAGAAATAGTGTGATCATTATGAGAAAAGAGGAATGAATGTCAACTACAAAATAGCTATACTGTGACCTCAGCAGGTGTTTTTTGTTTTGTCCTATATATGTTCAAAAGCTGACTTTTATCATATGAAGCAATTAATTTTTCTTCACAGATATTTATGTGTGAAATTAAATATTTCATACTTTCATTAATTTTTATAATTTTAGAACCCAGTTACTCTGAGGGGCACTAATCAACTTTTCCATTTGTGTAAAAGCTAATTCTTTAATGGGAAGTAATAATTTTCCCTGCCTAATGATTTATCATTCATGCCCAGAATATTGAGTACTTCCAAAATTATCTTGTTTTCATTAGTATCAAAAATATTTTCTTGGGTTTTCCAGTTCTAAGGTTATGGGATTATTTTATGTAAAGATTATAAAGCCTTTTCTTTATTTTAAGCAATTTGTTAAAATATTAACATAATTTTACCTTAACAATTGTGAACAATTTTTTGTTATTGAATTCTATGCATTCCTTTTTCTCCCCCTCTCATTGGCTACTTCTTTTTGTAGACATTAAAAAGATTATAGCAGATTGATTTTTTGAGATATTACATATTTCATAGTAAATGAACGTTATGAAGAGTTTGGTTCAAAAACTGCTTTCTTTCATGGAGTACCTGTATGAATATAAATAAACTATTAGCCCATCAAGACCCCACATGATTCTCTCACATGATAAAATATATTTGGGTTGCCAATCTATCTCTCTGAATGGATATCCTGCTCTGGAGTTTCCCTTATAAATAAGAGGCACAGGTCTGAACACAAAGAAAATTAAATAAATAAATAAATAAATAAAAAGCACTAGACCAGCATTTGTCTTGAAATACACTTGTTGAATGACACCTAATATCCCTGGCATTAATATGTGATTCCAATAAGATCAAATCAGTCCTAAATTCCATGTACATAGAGTTCAAGTGCATACTTTGGTGAAAAAGTGAAGTGACAGTTTTCATGAAGAGTGGGAAGTACATTACCTGGGATTTAACATGGACACAGTTGTTAAGATCAGAAACTGTAATGAAAGCCTCATAATAAATCTTGTTAAAG
Organism: Myrmecobius fasciatus; assembly: GCA_023553655.1. NCBI lineage: Eukaryota > Metazoa > Chordata > Mammalia > Dasyuromorphia > Myrmecobiidae > Myrmecobius > Myrmecobius fasciatus. The sequence goes on from JAJPUD010004093.1 coordinate 18,228, forward strand.
TCACAGATTTCATTTTTCAAAGCTTTAATCACCTTGGAACAAATAAGAAAAGTGAAAAAAATATATTTTATTTGACATTGAAGAAAGTCTTTTTTCCTCTTTAAGGGAAAAAAATTCATAGGAAAAACCCTATGTATTCCATCTTTTCTTCTTATGCTACAGCACGTTTTACTCTTGGGCTTATGTTATGCTGAATTGTATCACAGAGATCTTTGTATGTTTTGTAATCTTCTAAAGTGTAAACCCCTTGATGGGACTAATGGTTTTCTATATATTTTTTCTTATCTCCAGAGTATTTAAAAACAGAACTTGACCATAGTTTATATTTAATAAATCTTTATTGAAGGAATAAAAAACTGAATTACATATGGGTGTATAATATGAAAATGTAATATCAAAAGAAGATTTTTCTTTTTATCCAGCAGATATTTACCAGATACACACAGTAGGATTTTAAAATCAGTGCACAATGCTGAAGATCATAGCTAAAGGCAGGTATTTTGTATCACTAAATCCCATATTTTAAGAGGCCAAAGAAGAAAAAATTAAGAGAAAATAATAATTAAATGGTGGCTGAGGAGAATTCCACTTGAGCTATGGGCTGTTCCTAAGTAGAATTAAAAAATCTTTAAATATATTAACTCTTCCTAAAATTGTCTTATTCTCTTGACTTTGACTTAATAACCAAGATGCCTATTTTATAAAAATCTTTGATTTTTGTCATTGTGAGGGAAAACAACGCAGTATGATATATATGACTTAGTGGATCATGGATATCAAATGATTTGGTTCAATCACACAGATAGAAGTAGTCAAAAGAGTGACTTGAATCAATGTTTTCCTGACTCCAAGCTAGCATTCTTTCTATTATGTCCCTGTGCTTATATGTGACCAAATATGGCTCATAACGTTTCCCTTTTCCTTTCTTTCTCTTCTGTTAAACAGAGAGAAACTTCCCACTTTCTTCTTTTAGCATCACCAAATTCTAAAACAATATAGAGAATAATTGCTGTTTTAAGTCACTTCAGTTATGTCCAGCTCTTTGTTACTTTATTTGGGTTTTCTCCCCCCCCCCTTTTTTTTAATTAAAGATTTTTATTTGCAAAATGTATGCAAAGCCTTCTGTTCTAAATTTTTCTCTCCTTATCTCTACCCCCCCTCAATGGCAGGTAGTGTAATACATGTTAATTATGATAAAATATATGAGAAGTAGAATATATGTATACATATTCATACACTTATCTTGCTGTACAAGAAAAATCATATCTATAAGAAAAAAAAAAAACCTGAGAAGGAAATCAAAATGCAAGCAAACATCAACAGAAAGCATGAAAATGCTAGGTTGTGGTCCACACTCAGATCCCAGGCCTCTTCCTGGGTGTATACGGCTTTCTTCATCACTACACAATTGGGACTGGTTTAAAACATCTCATTATTGAAGAGAGCCATGTTCATCAAAACTGATCATCGTATAATCTGGTTGTTGCTGTGTATAATGATCCCCTGGTTCTGCTCATTTCACTCGGCATCAGTTCATGTAAGTCTCTCCAGGCTTCTCTGGGAGCATCTTGCTGGTTGTTTCTTACAGAACAATAATAGACCATAACATTCATATACCATAATTTATTCAGCCACTCTCCAACTGATGGGCATCCACTCACTTTCCAATTTCTTGCCACTACAAAAAGGGCAGCCACAAAGATTTTTGCACATGTGAGTCCCTTTAGATCCCTTAAGATCTCTTTGGGATATAAGCCCAGTAGAAACACGGCTGGATCAAAGTTTGATAACTTTTTGAGCATAGTTCCAAACTGCTCTCCAGAATGGTTGGATCCATTCACAGTTCCACCAACAATGCATCAGTGTCCAGGTTTTCCCACATCCCCTCCAACATTCTTCATTATCTTTTCCTGTCATCTTAGCCATTCAAACAGGTGTATAATAGTATCTTAGAGTTGTCTTAATTTGCATTTATCTTAACAATAAATATTTGGAGCATGTTTTCATATGCCTAGAAATAGTTTTAGTTTCATCATCTGAAAATTATCTGTTCATATCCTTTAACCATTTATCAATTGAAAGATGCCTTGAATTCTTATAAATTTGAGTCAATTCTCTATATATTTTTAGAAATGAGGCCTTTAACAGAACCCTTAAATGTAAAAATGATTTCCCAATTTATTGCTTTTCTCCTAATCTTGTATGGATTAGTTTTGTTTGTACAAAAACTTTTTAACTTAATATAATCAAATTTATCTATCTGGTGTTCAATTAAGAGTTCCAGTTCTCCTTTGATGCAAATTCCTTCTTCCTCCAAGGTCTGAAAGGTAAATTCTCCTATCTTCCTCAAATTTGCTCACAGGATTATTGTGAGGAACAAATGTGATAATGATAGTAAAGCAATTAAAACAGTGCTAAGCTCATGGTAAACTCGGTATGAATATTGTTGTTATTTATTAGAAAACACTCTCCTAGGGAAAGTAGGAATTTAAGTCACCATTCCCCTTACCTTTCTCTTTTCCACATTGTAAATACAGTATATCCCTAAGGCGATATGTGAGTAAAAGAACTGGGGAAAGGGCAGTGAGAGGAAAGATGCATGTAAGCTCCAGCAGAAGATATTGCCCCAGTCCTTCCTATTAAAGTTCTACTTCTTTGTGTACTAAGGGAACGATTTCCCCTCAACATATCATTAGGGTAACTCATACTTTGCATGTCCTTGAAGTGGTTTGGACTTGCCCTCCTAGGGATGTAGGAGAATAAAGGAAAAGAGAAGGAGGTAGGAGAATAAGCCCTTATGGACAGCAGGGTTTTTTTTTTGTTGTTGTTGTTATTTTTTGCTCTTGTTTTGCTCCTTGCTCTTCAAGAGCATAAGGCTTTTATTTAATAAAAAGTGATTTCCTCTGTGTTGGCATTTCCCCCCTTTACTCTTGACTTTAACTCCATTTGCACCTTCTTTCTTTTCAACATAGGAAGAGCTCGCTCCTAAGCACTTAGCCCAATTTGAAATATGCTTCAACACCTAATTAGACATTTGAGAAATATCATTTTTATTTTTAGGATACATTTGTCATTTAATGATGGAATGGAAAAAGGTTACTCTTATTACAATTAAAAGCAGACTGAAAAATGATACTAAAAAAACAGAGAAAATGGATCTTAACATCCTTAAGTTTCTCAACTAAGGACTGTGGCTAGAAAAATAGCATTTGGCATTAGTTCAACTAATCTAGGGCTGTTCTTTCTAATATTGTATACTGAATTAAAAAGTATTGCTACTCCTATACCATGGATTTCTACATTGTGGCAGTTTTCTTTAATTGTTTCTCCATGAATACTATTTAATAGCAAAGTTCTATAATTTGGCTTTTAGTTTGAGCAAAGTATGAGGCAAACTCCAAATTTTTATTCAGGTCTTTGTGTTCTTAGAAGTAGAGATAGACTTGACATTGCATAGAGATCTTAAGTCTTTTGTTCCTTGAATAAACAGGATAGCTCCCATCACAATTCATATTCCTAATGGAATGTGATTCCTTGAGGACAGAGCTATTTTTTGCTGTTGTTTATTTTATTTTTAAAATTTTTATCTTTGTTTCCCATCAGTTAAAATGTTCTTAGAATATCATAAACATTTAAAAAATTTTTACCAGATGTCTCTCATTGAAAAAAAAAAAACAACCTGGTGTTATACTCCCAACTTTGGGATAGCTGAAATAATGTACTACATAGGAAGAAAAAATATTTTTGTCACTAAAATTCAATTCTAAGAAACATATTTTTGTGACATATTTAGGCATACCACTATGACATTTTTAAGGTAAACAGACTTATTGCTAAGAAATTGATTATATTGCTAAAGTCTGTTAACTATTTGATTGGATTGACCATTTGGCAATTGATCAAGTATTCAATATTCAATCTTTAAGATGGCCAAAATGTCAAAATAGAACAAGGACACAATCCCAAAGCATACTTTCAAACAATTAATTCAATGATGCTTTAGATATTTGCTATTTATGAAATAAACATATATAAATATATGCATATACATATACACCTATCCTGGATAAATGTGTGTATGTATATTATAAATCATAAGTGTGTATATATATATATATATATACATGTGTGTATGCAATATATTATACTTCATATGACATGTACTATACAGTATATATGCTACTGTACATATATATATATGTATATATATATATATGGGAAGGAAAAGATATATAATTATATGTATATATATACCACCAATATGTGTATGGCTACATATATGTATGTGTGTATGCGCAGATACACAAAACATTTGAATATGGTCCTATCAATAGGATCTACTTCACCCTATACTGAAAATAGTCTCTCAGAAAATGCAGTTACCTTTAAAGACAATTTAGATACAGCTTCTTATTACAGGCTTTCCTTGTCCCTTCCCATTAATCTTTAATGCTTTCTCCCTCTTGAAAGTTTTTATTATTATTATTATTATTTCAAGTGTACTTGATACTTATCTATACTTTATCTCGCAGTAGGACAGGAAGTCCTTAAGTACAGAAATGTAAGGTCTCATTAAAATAGAGAAATAAATAAAAAAACCTTTATGTTCCAAGAGCTTAGAACAGGCCCTTGAACACAGTAGATGCTTAATAATTTTAATTGAATTGAATTTAAATAAAATTTACCCAGCTTAATTATCAATTCAAATCACCACTTAGTTCACTTCTTCTGCTAATTTACAGCTTACTTAATAATGTGGTCTCAAATTCTAAGTTACAGATGCCACAACAAATTGAGTCACATTCTATAATTGTAGCCACAAACAATTATAGTGATATTAAATGGATGGATTACTGCAATAACTAAAATAGATACAATATGCATAATATTGGAGCAAAGGTTGGTGATGAAGAAATGAACATGGGAAATGAATAGCAATTGGATTTTTAATAAGTCTTAAAGAAATTAAGGAATTACATTTAGGAGGTGAGGAAGAGAATGAGTATAATGACTAACTATATCAGGAAAGGAACTCACTCTAATGTTTTTCTCTGTCCTCCATTGAACAAGCAATTCACAAAATCAGTCACCAAATTTAGACATAAGAGATTCTTCAGCTGCTATTGGGTCAAATCCACATCCACATACTCAGTATGACACACCAAACTAATAATCAACAAATTAACAACTTCTGTTTATAGATATCCAGTATGGGAAAATTCATTATATTCAGCGATAACCATTAGAATTTTGAGTAATCATATTTGCTTATTATTAATATCTTTTCTTTCTTAACATCAAATCTAAATGCATTTCTTCATAACTTCTATCCAAGGTTCCTTATTTTGCTTCCTAAAAACAAATTCCTTGGTCTTGCAATTGTCATTCAGATACTTAAGAAAAACTATTTATGTTCTTTGTCCCCTTCCCCTCAAAAAACAAAAACAAGCAAAAAATATGCTTGATCTTCTTCAGATTAAATAGCCTTAGTTCCTTTAATTACTCTTGTGGGGAATGAATTTAAGGCTCTTCATCATCCTGGTTCAATTTCCTGGTTATTCTCCAACTAATAAATCTCTCCTGAACTGATACCCAGAACTTGACACATATTTCCATATGTGGTCTTACTGTAGCAAAGCACAAAGGGACCATCATCTTATTCCTGGAAACTATGCTTCTCAATTCAACCCAAGATCACATTAGTTTTTGGCATCCACATAATAAAGCTAGATCATATTTAAGCTTGAATTTCTCTAAAACCCCATTCTTCTTCAAATTTGTTCTTTCAGTGTATATATTTTAAAAAGAACACAAATTCATGAGCTTGCATTTATTTCTATTGAATTTCCTTCCATTAATTTTGATCCAATGTTCCAGTCTTTGATTTTTTTAAACCACTATGGAACCCTCAAAGCTCTGTATCATTTGACAACTTGATAAGTCTCTCATCTATACTTTTTATATGAGTCACTGAGGGACTAGGAAATTTATCCCTGGGATATTCTATTGGAGTCTTTCTGCTACATTCATACTATTCCAAACTATTCTTTGAGTCCAATTTGTCTAATACTAAATTCATTTAATCTAATCATATTATTATCTAATACATATCTATCTCATTAATAAAAAAGTATGTGGTAATTTCTCAAATCTTCTGCAAAAATGTTGGTAAGCATCATTTAGAACATTAATGCTGCTTACCAACAGTGCCCAAATAATAAAAATAAAAGTAGCAGCCTTAGTCTGACCCAATTTGTTTTATTTATCTATGCTGATTCTTTGTAATCAATATTTCTCTTGCTAGGTGTTCACTAATTATATCATGATTTATGTGTGTATTTTCCCCAGAACGTAAGCCAAACTTTCCAGTAGTTTGGAAAATTTATTGTCACCACCACCACCAGCACTACTACCATTACCACCACTATCATGTTTTTTGTTCTTGTTTTCTTCATCATTTTGTTCTTTTTTTTCTTTTTCTTTCTCTTCTTCTCTTCTTCCTCCTATTCCACTTTCTCTTTTGAGCACATTTGTCTACAATATTTTTTCCATTTACCATCGTAGTCATACATTCTTTCAGCAACTCAGAATTCATTTATTCTGTGACAAGTGACACTAATGAAAGTCAACCTAGTGCTCTCTTATTGTTAATTTACTTGTTGGGCTACCAATTCTGTCCTTTTTGCTCTACGACCCCCAGTGCAAAATTCATTTTTGTTGCTAGAGAATTTATATAAGGGTTGAGTTACTTTTCCTTTTACATGGTTGATAATGAGGATTTCTTCCAATCTAAATAGTAGTCATAAATATTCTTTATCTTTGTCCTCATGTAGATCTAAAAATAATAAACACCTTTCCCCCCCCCTTAGTTCTCCTGTCTATTTTCATCCATTTTGAGGTAAGACACTCAATATTGACAAGATTTACAGAACTTTCTCATGCTTTTATAGCTATCTCTTTTGGATGCTCTTGCTCCAATTTTTTATGTGCTTTTTTAAATTTTTAATGCAGTTTCTTTGCTGAGATCTTTTCTTTATCTTCACTGGCATCTCATAACAATTCTTATGTCCATGAAATTCATAAAAAAGACAAAAGTCAAACCTGTTCTCTTTAACATGTCTAGTTTATACAACTAGAGTGACATTTTTTCTTTTTCTTTCAACAAAATTCCACTGTCTCCAAAGACAGAAAATAATTCTTAACAATGATCATCAAACCATATGAATACAGTTATTAAAAATTATCCATTACCTTATTCAGTTATAATTTAAAATCTTTATTATAATGATAGATTGCACATTTTTATTGCTTTATACATTTTTAAAACTTTTTTTTCTCCAGCATAAGACATCTTTCCTGTCAACAAAGGTTGAAGAGGAGAAAAAAATCTTTCAGCAGTTCTTCTAGCCTAGTGTGCAGCCAATATACCTACCTTTAAACACACAAGTACTTTTCCAAGACAACAAAAACAAATGTTTTTCTTTATCATTACCTTTTCAAAGCCTAGTGACTCCTGTGAAATCACTGCTGCTTGCTGCAAATGGTGTATGAAATGAAAAATTCCTGCCCATCCAGTGCAAAGCAAAAACATTGAAACGCTGCATTGAGATCAGGGGCTCTGCTGGGCTATTGGTTCTATTACTTAGGTCATGGGGGAAAGCAGACTTACTGAAGAGAAGAAAGGACAAAGAAAACTTTACTATGACCGTTGGTTTCATTTTGAATGTGGTTTTGTTATTTGTCATTTCTGTTGTTTTCTCGCTCTGATTTTTCTTTTGTGTAGGTTAAAAAGGATCTTGTAAGAGACACCCATCTAATTAATAAGTACTGATTTACTGAATCCTTACTATGTGCAAGGCAATTTGCTAAATGATGAAGTCTTTTTAAAAGGCCCCAAAATGGTTTATGCCTTCAAGTGGCTCACAAGTTAATAGAGTGGAAAACATGCAATCAGTTATGTGGAAATGAGTTAAATATAGAATAAAATAAAGACAATTTCAGAAGGAAAGCAGCATTATTGAAGGCAACAAGGAAAGCATTTGTGCCATAGGTGGACTTTTAATTTGAAAGAAACTTAAAAGAAGTTAGGAAAATTATGAACTAAATGTGAGGAAGAAGAGCATTCCAGGCCTGGGGAACATAATATGAAAATATATTTCTCATTAAATTGGATTTCTATGAAAGGAATAAAAAAAGCTACATTTTAAACTCTACTAAAAGTTCAATTTAAAAAAAAATATTGTTCTTGAGGGAGTAAGCAGAATGTTTTGTATCAGTACCACCAATGTCACTTTTGAAAATGTAATCTTTTTATATTTCTTAATGATGTCATATCATTTGCAAGGGCTATACTATCTCTCTTGACATGTGTGTGCCACCATTTAATATGTTTTGCTAGCAGGTTAACATGAAATTAAAAAAAGCCACTCAGTTAATGAAGAGACATGACCGAGTCAGTCATTAAACAGAGAACCTGAAGTACTATTAAAATCTCTTAATTTTCTTCTTTATTTAGCTTTTATTCCTCTTTTCATTCATAATAAAAGAACCACTTGATTTTTTTCAAATATACTTTCTAAAACAATAGATATAGAGTTTATTCTAGTGCTCATTTTTGTTTTTTATTCATATTTATTATCATCCAGTAAATATTCAGTAGTTTACTTTATTATACTTTGTATGGATATCTCAATGAATTGTGTGCTTCCTCAACTAATGCAGAATATCTTCTATTCCTGGAAGATTGTTTTCTTTTCTTTTCTTTTTTATAAAGCTTTTTATTTACAAAACATATAAGTGACCTTTCAACATTGACCTTTGCAAAAAAACTTTTTTTTTCCCAAGCTTTTCCTTTCCTTCCCCCCACCCCCCACCCCTAGAAGACAGGTAATCTAATACATGCTAGATAG
>JAJPUD010004093.1:37136-51232 GCA_023553655.1 Myrmecobius fasciatus
AATCAATGCAGACAAGATTAGGAGGGAAGCAATAAATTGGGAAATCATCTTTACATTTAAGGGTTCTGATAAAGGTCTCATCTCTAAAATATATAGAGAATTGTCTCATATTTATAAAAATTCAAGCCATTCTCCAATCAATAAATGGTCAAAGGATATGAACAGACAATTTTCAGAGGATGAAATTAAAACTATTTATAGTCATATGAAAAAGTGCTCCAAATCACTATTGATCAGAGAAATGCAAATCAAGACAACCCTGAGATACCACTTCACACCTGTCAGATTGGCTAAAATGACAGGAAAAGTTAATGATGAATTTTGGAGGGGTTGTGGGAGGGCTGGGACACTGATGCATTGTTGGTGGAGCTGTGAATGGATACAACCATTCTGGAGAACAATTTGGAGCTATGCTCAAAAAGTTATCAAACTGTGCATACCCTTTGACCCAGCAGCATTTCTATTGGGCTTATATCCCAAAGAAATCATAAAGGAAGGAAAAGGTCCCACATGTGCAAGAATGTTTGTGGCAGCCCTTTTTGTAGTGGCTAGAAACTGGAAATTGAATAGATGCCCTTCAATTGGAGAATGGCTGAATAAATTATGGCATATGAATATTTTGGAATATTATTGTTCTGTAAGAAATGACCAGCAAGATGATTTCAGAGAGGCCTGGAGAGACTTACATGAACTGATGCTGAGTGAAATGAGCAGAACCAGGAGATCATTATACACAGCAACAACAGTACTATATGACGATCAATTCTGATGGACATGGCTCCATCAGAGAGAGAAATCAAGAGAAAGGCAAAAAAAAGAAATCTTTACTATCACAGTAAGAAAAGAAAATAAAAGGATTTAGGCAAGGCAATAAGAAAACAAAACTTTCTGTGTTTGCAGATAACATGATGATATACTTAAAGAGTGCTAGAATAAGTAATAACCTCACAAAATTGTAGGGTATAAAATAAATATGTATAAATCAATATCATTTCTATAAAATATTAATAAAAGCCACTGGGAAGAAATAGAAAGAAAAAATCAAGTTAAAATAACTTAAGAAAATATAAAATATTTGGGAGTTCACATGCCAAGATGAGCCTAAAAATTATAAGTACGATTACAAAACATGTTTCACAAAAATTTTAGGTTTAAACAAACTGAAAAATATCTATGGTCAAGTCCATATAATAAGAAATGGTAATTTTACCTGAATTAATTTACTTATTTAGTGTCATACCAAACAATCAAATATTTATTTTGTAGAACTGGAAAAATAATAAAATAATTTACCTAGAAGAGCAAAAGGTTGAGAATATCAAGAGAATCAATGAAAAAGAAATGTGAAGGAAAGCAGGATAGAAGGATAAGATTTCAACTGTGTTAGAAAGTCTCAAACATAAAATCAAGCTGGTACTAAGACATAGAATGACAGATTAGTTGAACACATTAGGTGCACAAAAATAATAATAAACCATAGCAATCTAGTCTTTGACCAAACAAAAGTTCTAAGATTTTAGAACAGGAAATTTCCTATTCTATCTGACAAAAAATTTCCAGGATTACTGGAAACAATTTAGGAGTAACTTAGTCTACCACTTCACACTATATACTGAAAGGAAGGTAAAATGGATATGTGATTTCCATATAAAGGGTGATATCATAAGCAAATAAAGGGAGAATGGAAAATTTTACTCAGCAAATTTATGAATAAGGAAATAATTTTTGACCAACAAGAAATAGATGGAGAGGATTACAATTTGGAAAATGAATACTTTTATCGCATCAAATTTAAGTATTTTTGCAAAAAGAAAACCAATATAGTCAAGAATAAAAAGGAAGCAGAAAATTGTAAAAATATTTTATGAGAAAGTTTCTTTGACAAAGGCCTCATTTCTCAAATATTTAGAGAACTGGGTCAACTTTATAAGAATGATATTCATCAATTTATAAATGACCAAAACATATGAATAGAAAGCTTTCAGGAGAAGAAATCAAAATTATCTAAAACTATGGAAAAATGCTCTAAATCACTATTGACTAGAGAAGTGCCAATTAAAACAATTCTGAGGTACTAACTTATACCTAATAGATTGATTAATATGAAAGAAAAGGAAAATGACAAATATAGGAAAGGATATTGATATTGGAAAAATATAGACACTAAAGTACTGTCGGATTTCTGAATTGATCAAGCCATTCTGGAGAGCAATTTGGAACTATGCCAAAAATTCTACAAAACTGTATACTTTTTGATCCAGCAATACTCTTCTATATATGTACCCCCAAAAGGTAAAATATAATAGAAAATTTAACAGCAGCAAAAAATTTCAAATTGAGAGGATATCCATTAATAGGGAAATAGGTAAAGAAGTTATGATATATGATTGTGATGGTATATCATTTTTATAAGAAATGACAAACATAGTGATTTCAGGGAAAATAAAAGAAAACCTTGGGAAACTCACATGAGCTGATGAAATGTAAAATGAGTGGAAGCAAGATAACATTGTATACAGTAACCACCAAATGGTGCAATGCTTACAACTGTAATTATTCAAAACAATATAGTAATTCTAAAAGACTTAGAAGAAAGATAAAGTATTAGTGAAATCTGAATGCAAATTGAACCATTTTTTTAAAAAAGCTTTCTTTAATAATCTTCGGGCGGCTTTGTTGCATTTTCTTTTGCAACATGTTAAATGTGGAAATATTTTGTATGCTTGTTCATGTGTACACTGTATCAAATTGCTCTTAAGAATGATGAAGTTAAGAGCTTGAGTGAAGGAGAAAATTTGGGAATTTATTTATAAATGAAACAAAAAAAAACTTTTATTTACCTATAAACAAGAAAATATATTTGAAAAATTAAATGTTAAAAAGGGGGGAATGGGAATTTTTTTTTGTTGAAAATGCCATGTCAATTTACTGATAATTGTGATACTTTTCATGTAACAAAAATCTGAAATAAAAATTAATGAATGTCAATCACTTATATGGCTAAAATTAGTTATAAAAATTAAAAAGTATTATACATGGATATAATGTACTATACTATAAGCAATGACAAACATGATAATTATTTAGAAAGATGGAAAAATTCATCTGAATTGATGTAGAATAAGACAACCAAGAAAAACAAGATGCATAAAGATAATTAGGTAAACACAAAGAGCATCAGCAATAGCAACAGCGTCAAAAAATAATGAAAAATAAATCGTGAAACATTGCCAACAAGCCTAGCACCAAAGAAAGATGTATGAGAAGTTATTTTTTACCCCTTCACTTATTTGCAAAGGATACAGGTTTTTGTTTTTCAAAAATGGCATGCATTTTCATATTATTTTGCTGTATTTTTTTCTATTTTTTGCTTCTTCCTCTTTATTTGTTTCATTAAAAATAGTATAAACAATGATTCTTTGGTAGTACCTACCATTTTTTGGTGTGTAATGGTCATTAATTTTTTGTTTTTCCCATTTTAATTTTCAAAGAGTGTATTATTTGGGTATGATTTTGTACTAGTATTATTAAATCTGTTCCTAAGTCTTTCTTTGAAACATCTCATTTCTTTTTCACATCTTTTCTTTAATCTTTCTTTCCTTTAATAATATAATGTGCATCTCCTTAAAGCAGAATGTATTTTTCATTTCTTCTAGGAATTCTAATTAACCTTAAGTCTGTTTTCCTTAAAGAATTTGCTTATAGATATTTTGGACTAACTTTCTTTTTCTGGGTTTGTAACGTGGTCATTTTAGCATTACACTATCTCTTAATTGTCAGCCTTTTTTTATTCAGATTTTCTATTCTTAGTTACTGATTTAATTTTTGTATTAGAAAGTAGGATTAGCCTCATCTCTGAAAGGGAGTCTTGTTTGTTTATGTTTTATAGTCTTTTAGGTCCTATTACTATTTGTCCAGGAAATGAGTATTATTTTCTTGAACTGTTTCAGGGGATGCTCAGGTGAAGACTTTTAGTTTTCACTAAATGGTCCAATGTAAGGTAAAGTGTTATTATAAATCTCTTGATCTGAGTGTTGCTAGGCCAGGTTTGAGTCACTGTGACATAATTATCCATTTATGTCTAATTGGAAATCCAATAAACTGCTACTTATGGCCAGCCAATCCTTCTTATTTAGGTGGAAGGCCTTGTAGGTTCAGAATGTCAAATTCTCTTGGTCTGAGCTTCCTGCTTACTTGAATACAGGCCTCTATAACTGAATTGAAAGCTGAAATCTGCAGTTTTATTTGTGGTGTTCAAAATTGCTTCACATCATTTTTGTTCCTATTGAGGGCGCAGTACAAATTCTCAGTCCATGTCTGAAATCAATATGTTGAATGAATAGTGATTCTACCCAAAATGGAAAGAGTCTTAAAGAAGAAAATAAAGGGGGAGGTTAGAACTGAATATGATGCATACACACACACACACACACACACACACACACACACACACACACAATCTATGAACAAATAACTAAGGTAAGAAAACTTCTAAAATCATTCAATAAGAAAAAAGGATTAAAGATAAAAGGAGAGGTGATAAAGGGAGGGATCAAAAAGAAAAAAAAAAGAGGAGCACTCAGCCTAATGAAATGCAGGAGGTGGGGGTGTCTCATTGATGTTGATCTCTATGGAACAAAAAAAAAATTCTGTAGTGATAGAGACTTGAAAATTAATGTAATTGTCAGATAATTGGTACACAGGGAAACCACTTTCTCTAAGAGTGCTGTGCTTCCATAGACAATATTCTGCTTGATACAGAAGGAAATGAGAGCTTCTGGGGCACCACTAGCAAAACATTGGAAGTACATAGAACCAGAAGTGATGTTGGTAGGCAAATGGGAAAAGTAAATAATCATAAGAACTGTGAGGCTTAGAAAAGATCTCTGAAATTGAGGACATGGGAAAATATCTAGATTGGGGAAATATTTCCACCCTCATTGCTTGTTTCATTAATTAATATCTCTAATATAACTCATGTGGTGAAGAGACAAATCTGCAAAAATATTCACATAAAATTAGTTAAAATAGGGAAATCAGTTTTGGAAGCTTTAATTCCTTGAGCAACTTTAATTGCACAGCAAATGAATAAGGAATAACTAAACCCAAAATCCTTGAATGAAAGAATAAAAGTTCAAAATGACCTGAGTTGGAAAGAAATTAATGAAGATGAGAAAGTAAAGAAAATCTTCTTTGGAAAAAATATAAAAAATATTTGTAAAAAGAAATTGTAGGGTAGATGAAGAGAAGGGAATATTCAATTAACTACTTAACTGAAACTGGAAAAAGAAAAGAGGTAAAGATAAGAATGATCAGATAACTATATAAAAGAACAAACATAATTCAATAAGTTATTTAACATTCTCAAACTTGGGAAAGTTTTGATAAAACAGTAAGAGAGCTGAATATAAAGTAAAGAGAACTTTGGAGAATAAAGTTGCCTTAATGCTGATTAAACAGAATTAGCATAGGGGGAGCAGGAGAGGATAGAAAAGGAGAAAAAACATATAGAATAAGAAAGAAGAAAAAGGAAGAATGGAAATCAGTAGTAAAGTCATATATATTTTTTACAATATGTATATTTGTATATATGTATATATAATATGTACAATATATATATTTCACAATATGTAAAATGTATAAGGGAAAAAAATGATCTGAAGTTTAGACTATAGTTGTTCATGCAGTAGACTGACTGCTTTCTAACCATCACCCACTCCTTCCTAAGATCTCCTGCTCTCCCATGTGTCTTACTTTTTTTAGCCTCTATATTGAGAAAACTCCAAACTTGAATGTTCCTTGCTAGACATTTTAATATCTGGTGAAAAGATTTTAGGGATGTCGGTTTCCTGTGGCCATATTCCAAAGTGTCCAAGGTTGAGGTACAGAATTTTGGATTTGAAGTAATAATGACCTAGGTTCAATACTTCATTTTATTGATAAATTAAATGACCATAAATTTATCAGTTAATCTTTCTGAATATGCACTTTTTCTATGATTAAAGTATTAAATTATACACAAATGAATTCCTATTCTAACTATATTAGGCACATCTGAAATTTCATCTAGAATTTAGAATGGTGTAGTTCCTTTCCCCCCTTCATGTTTGCATACTTAAGCATTAATTAATGCATATTATGTACAAAGTAATTTAATGGAAAATTTAAAAAAAATTGTAAAAACAATATGGATAAGCAATTGAACTTATCCTCAGGGGCAATTGGGTAACTATGAATATAGGCTTTTAATCATTTTTTAAATTATTTTGTTGTTTGAATTTATTGTGAATAAACAGAGAAAGAAGAAAGCATGTTTATCATAGGAAAAGACAATAGTAGTACAAAGTCTCATTTAGCTAAGAAACTTTCTGGGACAATCTAATTGTAATTATATTTGATTCATTCTTTGAACATTTTGCCAATTAAACACTCAAATTATCTCCAAGTGTTACTAATTCTCTGAATATCCTGATGATGTGGCTAAAGGCAATATTGTTTAGTTGTTGTTGTTATTTATTTTGTTTTTGTTATTTTATAACTAA
The DNA here is from genome assembly GCA_023553655.1 of Myrmecobius fasciatus. NCBI lineage: Eukaryota > Metazoa > Chordata > Mammalia > Dasyuromorphia > Myrmecobiidae > Myrmecobius > Myrmecobius fasciatus. The sequence goes on from JAJPUD010004093.1 coordinate 43,679, forward strand.
GTGCCCAAGGTCACATACATATCCAGAATCCACACACAAAGGACTGAATGGACAAGTGACTAAACTAACATTAGTATTCCCAATTCCTTGGTTCTCCATCCTACTTAGTTTATTAATCTTGAGTTGTTGTTTTTCCATTTGTTATCTCTAAACTAAATCATTGATACATGCTCTTTTTCCAGTAGATTCCATTGGCATAAATTTTAAATTTTTTACAGCTTAGCCCTATGTACATGAATGCATGTATGGAAAAAAAAAGAGATGGCTCATTTGTTAGCTATCAATTAATATAAGTGCACTGGTATTTCACAGTTCTCTTGAGTCTATTTGATCCCTCATGCAAAATTGAAAATAAAATTGTTCTAATCAATCAGCCAAACCTGCATATATACATATTACTATCTTGGCCTCTGAATATGTCTGAATTCTATAGTTGTGAAGCAATCTAAACCAAAATAGGCCTCAGGGGAAATCACCCCAGATCTATGAACAGAGCTTACTTATTGACTGGATGGTGGCCATATCATTTTTCTAATCAAGTATTTTTCATAATAATATTTTTATATTTTCATTGTTTCTAATATTTCAAAAAATCCTTATACCTGGATAAGAATTATATTTATATAATTATTTGATTTTCATATATTATTTTGGAATATTGCCATTCATTGAAAATTATGAGTTAACAAATTGAAAATGACAATAATTTAAAGTAAATACGATTACTCTGACTTTAGGAAGTCTCATTTTCTTTCTGGTGTGATTGGTCAGCCTCCAGATTTACTTGCAAACCAAGCAAAATGATGTACTGAATACAAAATAGAGTGACTCTCTTTACATTCCTGGCCTAACTTCCATAAACAATAAAAATCAGGCAGTTGAGTAGGTGGCCATTACAGTCCTTTTCAGCTCTTGATTTATGTTCCTACTATTCTTCAATCAAGGTCTCCTGTGATCATATTCAAAATGATGGCACTATACTGGAGTGACCAAAATTTCAGTTTGAAGTCTGAAAATTCAAGTTCTGCTTTTGATATTTGCTGCATGGCAAAGGTCAAGTCATTCAGCCTTCCATTGCTTTGTGAAATTAAATTAGACTAAGTTACAGGAGATTTGCTTATCTGAATGTTAGCAGAGTAATTCTACAGGGGATAATTCTTACACTGCTGAAGTCATCAATCTGAGCCATTTTTTTAATGGAATAAAAGTTCCATTTTTTTCCCATTCATTATTAATTAGATATGTGTTAGTGGAAAATTTCTTACAACAAATTCAATCACACTTGTTCTTTTAAGTCTCTTTTTTTTTTCAGTACGATTGAAGAGACTTCGAATTTTCCACTTTAAAATGGAAAAGAGCAAGGAATCTGAATGATAATATACTTTCAGATCTACCTATGTTTCATGGAATAAGTTTTAGCACCTACTCACAAATATGTCATATGGTGAATTTCACTCCCATCAGAATAAATAAAAACATAAAATAAAATCTCCTTCTTAGGTACAAGAGAGGTCTTAATTCCCAGGACACCCCTAGTCTTTCAGTCAGTAAACATTTATTAAGTGTGTTCAATGGTCAGGGCACTTTGGCAATGTGAATATTACAAAAAATGATAAATTCTGCCTTCAAGGCATCTAATGGGGGAGGATAACATATGAAAAGGATCTGCAAATTAAAAGTAGTGGGGGTGGGTGGAGGTGGAAGATGGGAGAACAGAAATCACCTGGAATGGGAACATAATAGAACACTCCAGAGAAATGTAGCTGGGTAGAAAATAAATTACTATACTGGGAGCTCTCCTTAAATACAGGTTCTGAGAGGTGATCTCTTATCTTCCATTAAGAAAGAGATCCTCGAAGCAAAGAATACTGATGATGTGTTCTAGGTCTGAAGTGGCCTTAAAAGGTGAAGAGCATGATGGAGCATGACTGACAAATTCAGAATAGGATAGCAGAATGAGAAAAGATAGAAGAGGAATTAAACATTAGTTCAGAGATCCCCAGGAAAGAGTGAAATTTTATCATGAAAATAATTCTGATAGAGATGAGGATCACTCTTGAAACATCTACACAGAGGGGATGGATAGATATTAAATCAATGAAGAGAATGGAACAATTCCTAACCCTCAACTGAATGAAGTGCTAGGTTTTAAAAATGTCCAGGGTGTCAATAAAATTAAAGTGTCTCTTTTCTGGAAGAGGAGATGAAGATATGTTAAGGAAAAAAGTGCTATTTTAAAACAATCTTTAAATGCTTGTTCTTTTTTATTAAGAATTTGTAATTCATAATCCTACCTAGATTCTATAAATTCTAAAAGTATGTCACTCTGTGATCCAGATCCTATAACAGATATTCTTAGAAGAAAAAGAAAAAAAAGTATAGAAATAGATTTAAGTAGTGTATCTGCACATATACATATATATGTATATTTATATACATATATATGCATATATATAATATTAACATTATATAGAGATGCATATTATATATTTTTCAATATATAATATACACAATATATAAATTACATATTACATATAGATAAATATTAAAAATAAAACAACATAAATTATCCCTAAACTAATGATATATGTCACATTTCTAGGCAACAATTTTTAGGAAGTAATTCTTGTTCATTTTTTCAAAATATTACTGTTTTCTTTTGTTACTCCAAAAAACTAAAATCTAATAAAAAATAAAATTGATGTCAGCAAAGCTCTTCTGGGCTGATAAATTTTCATAAAAATTTGTAAGAGAAATCAACACATCTCAGGTGAGTATAACAAGAGTTTCTGAAGTAGCTCTGATTAAAATTTTCCCTATGAACCAATGGATGAATTATACATTTTTAAAGTGTTTTGTGTAGTTTCTATTTGACAAACAATATACTAAACACTCAATAGTAAATACAAAAGCATCTGCCCTCAGGGCACTTATGTAGTCTAATGGGGAAGATTATACATATAGAATAGAGGAGACATGAAACAGAGTGTTAATCTGGAGGTTCTCAAGAACAAGGAGTAGGAGAATATACACTCATATTGAATAGTTGGAGAGACTATAAAATGACTAGGCTATATCAAAATGTCCAAAAGAATAACTTGAGAAGTATGGCCTAGTTTAGAGATGGCTCAATAGAGTACATTGAGTGATTTTGCAATCACTCATTCACCAATCAAGATGGCTCCTTCTCAAGAAAAGTATTCTAAAGTTCTGTATATTACCCCTATACTTAGAACTCCATTGTATCTGAATGTTCAATCTGGAGAATGCTTTTGTAGATGGGAAGCAAAAACCTGATAATAGCAGATCACATGGCCAATAGGTCTGGTTAAATGGGCTTTATCTCCATTTTTATGTACGTTCTACAAAAAAAAAATTACAAATATATATATATATATATTTACACATATATATGTGTGTGTGTGTGCACACATGTGTGACTATAATAATAAAGTTATATTTATACAAGGCAATTAAATCTTATAATCTGGAACACTGGGAAAATTCCTTCAAAGTTTTTCTGTATGTTTGTTTTAGTTTTTATCTTTCATACCTCATTCCATATTGTCTATCTGGTACTCAAGAGAGAAACAATGTAAGGAGATGAATTTGGACTTTGGCAAGCATCCTTATGTGCAAAGGATTTCAAACAATGAATCATCCAAAAAAATTTAAGCTCCTTTTATGTGTAAAGCATTAAAAAGATGAAAAGTCATAGACCCTTCTAGGTGAGAGTTTGTAAATATGTTTTTTGAAAAGATAAAACATGAAAATAAAATAGCAGAAGATGGCTATATATAATAAGTAATACAGATAAGTGATACAGAAGTTCAGAGTAAGGAGAGATCGTCAGGGAGGCTTATTGTGTGTGAAATTTTTCATTGTTGTTTTGTTTTGTTTTTAGATTTGGTCCCATTTTGGGATTGTAGGATGGTAGATTTAGAGCTAGAGTTAGGACTTTAAGGGCCATCTCCATTAACTTTCTCATTTTACTGAAGAGAAAAGCAAGCTCTAGAGAGAGATGACTTGCTTAAGATAGCTAATAACACGGCTAGGATTAAAATCACCTCTGGATTTGAACCAAGATCCTTTGACTTTAAACATGGAATTATTTCCACGAAATTCTATGAGATAATGGGTTCCCCCTCCCATCATGTCTTTTTTCCAAACTGACATTACTGGATCTTTTCAGGCCTCTTTGGGGAAATGAATGGAGAATTAAGTTTAAAAACAGCCCTCCACATTTAAAAAAATGGTTTTTGAAAATCATATGCAGTTAAGCTTGCCTTAGTGTTTTTGCCTGTCACTGGTCTGGATTATCATTTTATTTTTCATGCCATATCGCATTGATAGTCAATGATCTGTCTGATAAGTGCTTCCCTAAACAAAAATAATGTATTTTTAAAGGAACCTAGTATGGAATCATTTACAGCAGTCACTATATGTAGAAACTAATGAATTCTCTGAACTGAGAACTTTCTTGCTAAAATATAGAAGAGCTATTCAAGCACAAGTATCTGTCTTACTGAGATGTTTAAGTTGTGTGATTTTGTGGAAAGCTATAGTCCACAACTATGTACAACTAAGAACAGTAACTAGGGGTAACAAGGTAGCCCACTACATAGAATCAGGAAATCTCATCTTCCTGAATTCAAATCTGGCCTGACTGTTGCATGACCCTCAGTAATTTATGTCACTTAACTCTGTCCTGCTTTCTCCATTTGTAAAATGAGATGACAAGGAAAAGGCAAACTACTCCCATATCATTGCCAAGAAAACTGCAAATGGGACCACAAAGAGTTGGACATGACTGAAATTATAACTGAACAAAAATCATAGATTTCAAAATAGCAAGTATCAACCTCCTTCATATATCCTTTTCTCCCCTCAAAATAGAAAAACCAATGGTCATAATGATTGAGTGTCTTGTAGAGGAGGACACAGGTAAGTAGAAAGTGGTAAATTAAAATCCATGCCCTTCTGTCTCTATATTCAGTGCTTCTCACACTGTAATCCTTTCTGAAGTGTCCTGAAGTGTAGAGTTAAGGATATATTTTATGATCTTTCATTTTAGAATTTCCACTACTTAACCAAATGCACCTACATGTTGTTCTTTTAATGGATAAAAAAGATGACCTTGAGAAGTTCACTTTATCTTTGTATTTCTATTTAGCCTCATACATTAAATAAAGGGAATGATTCTCTTCTAATCTATTGGGCATTTTACTGATTTGGCATATATATATGTGTGTGTGTGTGTATATATATATATATATATATATGTATTTTATATTTTACTAAATTTTATTGTCTTTAAAAAAAACACAAGAAGACCATCTTATTTATGGAACGATTAAACTATAAGCCACAATTATCTGACCCTTTCTTCCTTGCTCTGGACCATGTGTGATATTTCTTAAAGGTGCTGCTTTATAATGTGAGGTAAGAGTGGGCTAGCCAGAAACCTGTGGACAGGGTGATGATGTCCTGTGCCTTCAGGATTGTGCCAACAAGCTTATCATCCATCTTAATTTACCACGGCATGTTTATCTACTTAATTCACTCTGGCATGAAGGAGAGATGAAGATTATATGCTTCAGATGTGCCTGACGAAATGCAATATTCTTTGCATGGCACCTCATTAGATCTGTGTTAATAAAGAAAAAAAATGCTTGGAAAAAAGCCCTTTGAGAATTTCTTTTCAAATCAGTGTCAGTATACAATGAGCTTTCCAAAATAGAGACTTCTGAGTCAATATTCGGAGATGTCAGCAACATTCCAGATTGTATGATCACTCCAATGCCTTTTGTTAAACATAAATTTCTGTGGTTATTGCTAACAATTTGTGCCAACTTTTCTTTTTGTAATTAAAGCACCAAGGCCACTAAAATATAGAGTGATTTTAAATCACAAGAGAGCTTTGTGGTTTAAGCATTTTTAGAGGAAAATTTTGATGTTGGAACATTCTCCTTTAGCTTATTTTAAATGCTGGAGGTAGAAAATGCCTTGAATACAAAGGTAAAGGGGAATGCTAGTTAATAAGTCAATCAATTAATTGATCAATAAGCATTTATTAAATGTCTATCATGTCTCAGTGTTACATGTTGAATATACAAATGCAAAATCATATCTATCTCATAAATGGATTTAGAATGTTTTTTTCCTTATTCAAAGATTCAATGACTTCTAAGATAATGTCTGAATCTAAATTTGTGATTCCATTATCCTGTTGTCAAAGTTTAAGAAGTCATGCAGGCTTTGTATTGACTTAAAAAATCATGTTTTTATGTCCCTAAAAATAAGAGATATACTTTACACAAGAAGACATGAAGTTCAGGAAGAACTGGTAAAAAACAAAAAACAAAACACACACACACACACACACACACACAGACACATGTGACAATGACTTAACAAGGACCACTGGTTACTGGAAATTATATCCCATTTGTGGTATTCCCAAAACTTCCTTTCAGACATGAGTCCATAGAGGTTTTTATCTGGGCTTTTTGTACCACCTTGAAACTGTTTTTATTCAGTATATTCAGTTTCTTTTCAGTTCCAAACACAGACTATGAGCTACTTTTTCCCCTGACTATTTTTATACATGCCCCACAGGTCACAAATAAGTCTCCTCAAACAATCAAAATAAACTTCTCAGGGGGCATCATTTTGTATAATCCAATGGTCTTCCCTGCTTCTAAATTGACTGAAGGACTTTTTTGCTCAATGCTTTTAATTAAATGCTTGACTCAATAGAAGTGTTCTTACCTTATTAAGATAGTTATTTTAAGTGAGGTAGAGTGATTGGTTGATTAAGTTAATTAACCCAACACACACACACACAAAGAAATAAGGAGGTTGATAAGTAGTATTTTGGGGAAAAGATAATAAGTTCTATTTTGGAAATGTTGAGCTTGGGGCATCTCCAGGGAATCCAATAAAAAAAGGGTCATTAGCCAATTGGTGAGGGATTAAAATTTAGGAAAGAAACTAGGAAGGAATAAAGCAGGTTTCTGAATCAATAATCAGAAATGTCAGCAACATTCCAAATTGTATCAACATTCCAATGCCTTGCTGTCTATGTTTAAAAGAAGTATTTTTTAAATTATATTTTAATTATTTCATGGATTTAATTTCCCTAGAACTTGCATTTGAAGTAGGTCTTCAACTGGCCACTTTGTATAAAACACACTGAGACAGAAAACTACAAGTCCAGACATAAAACATAACAATTCAATTCAGTCCTTTGATTCCAAATTATAAAATTTTAATAAACTGCCAAACTAATTCAAGTAAAAAGTTTCTCTGTGTCTCTTACTCACATTGATTTTTTTTTACATTAGAAACATTAACAGAATGCTCTCATTTCATAAAAATTCTATTATAACAAAAGTTCCATAAAAGTGATAATAGTAATTTCATCTGGAATTACATGCAACATTTTATGTGGGTACAATTTAAAAAATCCATTTTTGCTCTTCTCAGCCCCCAATCTATGGGAAAAAAGAAAAATTGCACATGTGCTCATATACCCATATATATATATATATA
>JAJPUD010004093.1:61031-71087 GCA_023553655.1 Myrmecobius fasciatus
ATGACAGCTGCTTTATAATATAGTTTTAGATCTGGTACAGCAAGGCCACCATCATCTGCCTTTTTTTTTCATTAATCCCCTTGAAATCCTTGACATTTGTTCTTCCAAATGAACTTTGCTACTATTTGTTCTAGATCTGTGAAATAATTTCTTGGGAGTTTGATTGGTATGGCACTAAATATTTAGATTAGTTTGGGTAGTATTGTCATTTTTATTATGTTCGCTCTGCCTACCCATGAGCACTTAATATTTTTCCAATTGATTAGGTCTGATTTTATTTGTGTGGAAAGTGTTTTGTAATTTAGTTCGTATAGTTTCTGACTTTTCCTTGGCAGATAGATTCCCAAATATTTTATCCTATCATCTGCTATTTGGAATGGAATTTCTTTTTGTATCTCCTGCTGCTGAACTTTGTTGGTAATATATAAGAATGCTGATGATTTATGTGGATTAATTTTGAATCCTGAAACTTTGCTAAAGTTGTGAATTGTTTCTAGTAGTTTTTTAGTTGAGTCTCTAGGGTTCTCTAAGTATACCATCATGTCATCTGCAAAGAGTGATAATTTGGTTTCTTCACTACCTACTCTGATTCCTTTTATCTCTTTTTCTTCTCTTATTGCTAAAGCTAACATTTCTAATACAATATTAAATAGTAATGGTGACAGTGGGCAGCCTTGTTTCACTCCTGATCTGATTGGGAATGGTTTTAGTTTGTCTCCATTACATATGATGCTTGCTGATGGTTTTAAATACATGCTGCTGATCATTTTAAGGAAAAACCCATTTATTCCTATACTCTCTAGTGTTTTTAATAGGAAAGGGTGTTGGATTTTATCAAAGGCTTTTTCTGCATCTATGGAGATAATCATATGGTTTTTTTTTAATTTGGTTATTAATATAATTACTTATGCTGATAGTTTTCCTAATATTGAACCAGCCCTGCATCCCTGGTATAAATCCTACTTGGTCATAGTGTACTATCCTGGGGATGACTTTCTTTAATCTCATTGCTAATATCTTATTTAAAATTTTTGCATCAATATTCATTAGGGAAATTGGTCTATAGTTTTCTTTCTCTGTTTTCACCCTACCTGGTTTAGCTATCAGCACCATATCGGTCTCATAGAAGGATTCTGGCAGTATACCTTCTGTCCCTATTTTCTCAAATAGTTTATTTAGTATTGGAATCAATTGTTCTTTGAATGTTTGGTAGAATTCACATGTAAATCCATCTGGTCCTGGAGATTTTTTCTTAGGGAGTTGGTTAATGGCTTCTTCTATTTCTTTTTCTGATATGGGGCTATGTAAATAATTTATATCCTCTTCTGTTAACCTGGGCAATCTATATTTTTGTAGATATTCCTCCATTTCATTTAGATTATCAAACTTACTGGCATAAAGTTGGGCAAAGTAACTCCTAATTATTGCTCTAATTTCCTCTTCATTGGAGGAAAGTTCTCCCTTATCATTCTTGAGACTAACAATTTGATTTTCCTCTCTCCTTTTTCTTATCAAATTAACTAAAGGCTTATCTATTTTGTTGGTTTTTTCATAGAACCAACTCTTAGTTTTATTTATTAACTCAATAGTTTTCTTGTTTTTGATTTTATTAATTTCTCCTTTTACTTTTAGAATTTCCAATTTGGTATTTAATTGAGGGTTTTTAATTTGTTCTTTTTCTAGTTTTTTTTAATAATAAGCCCAATTCATTGATTTTTTCTTTCTCTATTTTTTGCAAGTAAGCATCTAGAGATATAAAATTGCCCCTTATAACAGCTTTGGCCGTATCCCACAAATTTTGGTATGTTGTCTCCTTATTGTCATTCTCCTGGATGAAATTATTGATTGTGTCTATGATTTGCTCTTTCACCCATTCATTCTTCAGGATTAGATTATTTAATTTCCAATTACCTTTTGGTTTATTTTCTCCTGGACTTATATTGCATGTGATTTTTATTGCATCATGATCTGAAAAGGATGCATTTACTATTTCTGCCTTTCTGCATTTGACTTTAAGGTTTTTATGCCCTAATATATGGTCAATTTTTGTACATGTTCCATGGACTGCTGAGAAAAAAGTAAACTCTCTACTGTCTCCATTCAACTTTCTCCATAGATCTATCATACCTAACTTTTCTAACAATTGGTTTATCTCCCTAGTTTCTTTCTTGTTTATTTTGTAGTTTGATTTATCTAATTCTGAGAGAGCAAGGTTAAGATCCCCCAGTAGTATTGTTTGGCTGTCTATTTCTTCTTGCATCTCTCTTAATTTCTCCCCTAGGAATTTGTGTGCTATTGCACTTGGTGCATATATATTTAATATAGATATTGCTACATTATCTATGGTACCCTTTAATAAAATATAGTTTCCTTCCTTATCTCTTTTGATTACATCTATCTTGGCTTTTACTTGATCTGAGATAAGGATTGCTACCTCTGCTTTTTTTTGTTCAACTGAAGCATAATATTTTCTGCTCCAGCCGTTTACCTTCATTCTATATGTGTCACTATGTTTTAAATGTGTTTCTTGTAGACAACATATTGTGGGATTCTGGTTTTTAATCCAGTCTGCTATCCACTTCCGCTTTATGGGAGAGTTCATCCCATTCACATTCACAGTTAGAATAACTAATTCTTTATTTCCTGCCATCTTATTTACCCAAGTTATGTTTTCCCCTTTCCTTTCCCCTTTCTCCCTTCCCCCCACCTCAGTACTTTGCTTTTGATGACCCCTCCCCCAAACAATACTCCCCTTTCCTTTCCCCTTTCTCCCTTCCCCCCTCCTCAGTACTTTGCTTTTGATGACCCCCTCCCCCAAACAATGCTTCACCCTTTAGATCCCCTCCCCCTGTTTTTATTCCTTTCCCTGATTCTTCTATTTTCCCTTGTATTAGTTTGTCCCTTACTTTTCCTCCTTTTCCTCCCACTTCCCTCTAGCAACAACCAAGTTTCTATGTGAAATCAAATGTCTGATATACACTTTTAGAGCCCAACCTGATGAGAGTAAGATTTACGCAGTGCTCATCTCCCTCCCCTCTTTCTCTCAATTATATTAGGTTTTCTTTGCCTCTTCAAGTGATTTTACCTTGTTTTTACCTCCTTTTTTTTTTAGATCTTATTTTACCCCTTTTTCCCTCTTTTCCCCAGTATGACAACATTTTCCCCTCTGGTTCTCTTTTTCATATTATCAAAGTAATATCTAGTTAATTATACCCCCAAACTTTGAGTATCTCCCTAGTAGAAATAAAGTTCCCAAGAGACCTTTCCTTTTTACCTTTTTATGCATCTCTTGAGTTCTGTGTTTGGGTGTTGAATTTTTTGTTCAGATCCGGTCTTTTCATCAGAAATAGGTGAAATTCACCTATATCATTGAATGACCATCTTCTTCCCTGGAGGATAATGCTCATTCTAGCTGGATAGGTTATTCTTGGCTGTAATCCAAGTTCCTTTGCCCTTCGGAATATCTGGTTCCATGCCCTTCGATCCTTCAGTGTGGAAGCTGACAAATTCTGTGTGATTCTAATTATTGAACCTCGGTTTTTGAATTGTTTCTTTCTAGCTGCTAGCAGAATCTGTTCCTTGGTGCTATAGTCCTGAAATTTAGACACGATATTCCTTGGGGTCTTAATTTTGGGGTCTCTTTCAGGAGGTGATTGGTGAATTCTTTCAATGGTGATTTTGCCTTCTGATTCTACAATCTCAGGGCAGTTTTCTTTCAGGATTTCCTGGAAGATAGTGTTTGATTCTTTTTTTTTCATCATAGCTTTCAGGATGTCCAATAATCCTTAGATTGTCTCTCCTAGATCTATTTTCCAAGTCAGTTGTTTTTGCTAGGAGATATTTCATATTTTCTTCTAATTTTTCATTTTTTTGTTTTTGTTTGATTCTTGAAGTCTTGAGTCATTCACTTGCATTAGTTCAATTCTTATTTTTAAAGTGTTGTTTTCTTCAGTTACCTTTTTAAGCTCCTTTTGTAACTGGCCAATTTGTTCATTGCACTCTTTTTCCACTTCACTAATTTTATTTTTTAATAAATTGGTGTCTTTTTCATATCTCTTTTGCAGGGCTTCATATCCTTCTTGCACTGAATTCAGCTTATTTTCCCATTTATCCTTCAGCTCTCTTTTGAGGTTCTTTATGCAGTCTTCCAGAAAGACCTTTTGAAAAGGGGACCAGTGATGGTCCTGGCTGATGTTCTCTGGATTTTTGTCTAAAGGAACCTCTGGCTCTGGGGTCGTTTCTTTGCCTTGATAAAAGCTGTCTATGATGAGAGCTCTCTTTTGCTTCTTCATCATATTTTTTTTTTTTTTTAGACAGTGTGGATATCTCTTTAAGGTAGGGGAAAAAAAAAACGGCGGCTGCAAAAAGCTTTGCCCTGGGCCACTTTGGCTAGTTGACTTAAAGTGCTGGGCCGGTGGGGGCTAGGACTAAGACCGAATTACTCCTTAAACAAGGCAAGTCTGACAGAACACCTGCTCCCAATCAGGGCAGAGTGTCCGGAGTGGCTCAGATAAACTCCAGGTATTTGGAATTTGGAGTTTGGAGTTTGGAATTTCTTCCACGATGAGCTGAGCTGAGTCCCACCCTCACTTCCGGCCTGCACAGTTGTGGTCTATTTATCTCTCTGTCAGAGACCGACTAACGTGATATGAAGTTATCCAGAGAGCTGTGCCCAAATATTTCTGAGTTCGTTGACTTGAAAATCAGTTCGGAGGCTTATTTTATTGTTGATTTGAGAGAAGATCGGAGGAGAGTCAGAAAGTCACCTTTTCACTCCGCCATCTTGGCTCCGCCCTCAGAACATCAAGACTTTGAAGAGTACAGTCCTAAAGTTCTGGAAAATCATTTTACCCATTTCTCATTTCACAATTTCTTGGTCTCCAATCTTTGTGTGCTATCTCAGATTGATATAGAGAATTGTTCTAAACTCAGTTACTTCTTTCTCAATCAATTTGGCTTCTTTTCTTTCGAAATTAAATTTTCATTTATTTAGATATATAAAGTAAATAAGAATTAATTATTAAAAGAGAAATAAAGGTTTTAGTTCAAAAATATTTCTGCTGTACTGATTTTTAGTAGGTCTGGAGAACTAAATAAATTTGAAAAAGTGAATAGAGATAACAAAGAACCAGTTCCCCATTTTTAATTTTTAATGTTTATTTCATTCATTTTTTTCACTAAAGGCATACAAATCTGATTTTGTTGCTTTTTAATATTCTTAATTTTAAAAGAATAATAAAAATGAATTTTTATTCAAATATTCAAAGTTGATTGAAAGTGTGAAATTGCATAAATTTGGAAAAGATATTGGAATGAAGAAAAGATGAAATTATTTAAAGGTCATAACTCTTTTAATTTTAACTTTCTCAATTTGTCCCAGGCCAATTCATAGATAAAGAAGTAATACAATCCACAATTACTGAGAAATAAAAGGATTCCAGAAGAGAAATCAAGCTCTTATCACAGTAAAATAGTCATTTATATTATTAAATTCAGTGGCTGAACATATGAATATAAAACATACATTCATTCTAATCTTTTAAAAATAAGATAATCTTCCTAGTTTTAAGGCATTCTTTAAATGAAATTAAGGTTCTTCACTAATATCCAATTACTGAGCATTGCATTGGATCTAAATTATCTAAATTAGCAATGTTAAAGAATTCTAGCTCTTGGTACAGATGAATTAATAATCTTTGTTCTCTGAGCTGTACAACTTCATAATGTAAACAAAAATAGTTAAAAGTGGGTAAACTAAAATCATGTACTAAGTAAATTTCTTAATTTTCACAATAATGACTCTTACCAAATGGAACTTATTCACCAGTAAATTAAATATGCTTTATCCTAAAAGATGCAAGGATGGGATAGAAATGCCTAAAATCCCTTTGCATTATATATTTATATTTTATAGCTCTCTTTGAGAGCTATCAAATGATTTTGGGATGTGTATGTACGGGTATGTGTGTATGTATATGTGCATGGATACATGTAGGGATAGACACATACACATAAATAAAATCTCATGTGTATATATATAGTGCATTTGTACAAATATATGTATATATTTGTATTACATATATATATGCATATATATTTATATTTTTATATATCAATATGTGGAAGTCAATTTGCCTCCAAAGTATCATGATTACTGCAACAATATATTGTCTATAATCCTTATTGAAATATTGAAATATTAAAGGATTGTGAGGGAATTGAACAGGAATTTAAAGAATTAACAATACCTGAAATAGGGCCTCTATTTCTCAAAATGTGCTATTACTGTAATACACATACACGTAAATGAGGGTGTGTGTGTATGTGTGTTTCTTTATCTATCTAAGTTATCTAATATATTCTCCCATCCCAGTTTGGCTGCACTCTAAATTTTCTTCCTATTCTCATATATCTTCAATCTAATCAGTTATATGGTTGTTAATTATTTCCCCTTTATCTATTTTCATGTAATATTGCTGATTCAAATGACAAATATATGCCTATGTATATATCTATGTATATATGTGTACATATAATGTATATGTATACATCTACATATCTATTTGTCAATCCATCTATCTATAACTAAAGGTTATGAATGCAGAATTTATCAATGTAGCTTTCTGTAAAAAGATGCTGTTGTTCTGAACATGTAATCAATGCATTAATCAGAATCCATTAAACAACAAAATTAATGTTAATTTCTTTCATTTATTTGTGTCATGAACAGTGGAGATTTCATAATTTATTAAGGTTATATTTACATGGCTTTTATCCACTTTAGAAATCATTCACTTCTCATGTTGGTAACATTAAGGTTAGCCTAACCATGAATCACATCAAAAATAATTCAATACGCTTAATATTAATACAATAAATAGCAAAGAAAGCAACAGTGAATTGTCACTTATTATACAGTGTTACTAGGTTATCTTTTAGGAGTATCATTAGGATCTAAGGCTGTTACATTTTTATCACTTAGATAAATGGGAAATTAATTTTCAAAGGGCAGTTATAAACTAAGTGATGTGCCTTTTATGCTTGTAATTCATCCTTTTATATACTAATAGTGCATTTAATTCTAATGCACCCATTCAGCCTCACAGCTCTATAGAGAATGGACTTTTTGCCTTTTTAGTACAGTAACAACATAGGTAACCATCCATCAAACCATCTCAGATTCAAGAATTTTCTCCTTATGCATGCCAATTCAGTGTATGAAACCTTTCTTGAATTGGAAACAATCTTTATCTATAATGATGATGATGATTTTAGCTTATGTATTAATTTCACCTATAAATGAAGAACTACTAATGCTTTACTTTATTTCTGCCAAGGAGACAAAAAAGTGAAATTAGGAAAGTTTTGGTTAGAAGCTTACGATGTACACAGATCCTGTAAATGCTATATATGTTAGTATACTGCTTTTTTGTTTTTTTCCATACTCTGCCAACAAATCTTTCTTTTTAATGACATGTTTAATGACACATTGTATTTTTGACATATTAGCCACTTACATCTAAAACTCCAACATCATTATTCACCTACAAAAAATAAACATTTTTAATCTACAAAAATGCAATATGCTATATATGTTTTCATACTTCTGTGATTTATTGAAAGAAAGAAAATGTTTTATTCTTTATCATTTGGAACCATCATTGCCCATTGTATTTGACTTGAATTATTTTCCCCATTAATAGTGTTTCATATACACAATTGTAATTATGTTATAGTTCTCTTGGTTCTGACATTCTCACTCTACCAATTCATAAAGCTTTCCATATTTTTTCTGAATCTTCATATTGGTCATTCCTTAATTAATTATATTTAAAATATAATCATATTTCACTACATTTACATAGCAACATTTGATCAGCCATTCTTCAAAAGCAAGACATCTGATTTATTTTTATATTTTTGCTATTAGAGATAGTGCTTATAAAAATCATGATACAGTTTCTATTTGTCATTGGCCTACTAGGCATAAATGTGTAGTGGGATGACAGAACAAAAGATTATGAGTAATTTAGTAATTTTTCCCAAATATATAATTTCAATGACTGGGAATTTCAGTATATTTCATTTTTAATTTTTACTTCTAAAGAGACTTGAGATTTTTTTCTTTATGAGACATTAGAAAGAATTCTCAGAGAACACTTTTTTCTTTCTTTCCTCCCTCCCATATATGATGTACATATTTCCAGCTTATTACACTAGAGAATTTTGGAGAATTTTACTTTGGATGAATTCTAGATATCCCCTTTCACCTATCTCTGTCTGTCTCTGTCTCTCTCTGTGTGTATATATGTAGCATACATATATGCATACATATGGATATATTTACAGATATAGCTATATATTTCTATCTTTATCCTTAAAAACTAAATTCCTGTTCTTTTTTTTTAAATTATTTTATTAAAGCTTTTTATTTGCAAAATGTGTATGGGTAATTTTTCAACATTGACCCTTGCGAAGCTTTCTGCTACAAATTTTTCCCTCCTAGCCCCCACCCCTCCCCTAGATGGCAGGAAGTCTACTACATGTTAATTATGTTAAAATACTTGACAAATTGAATATGTGTATACATAATTTTAGTTATCTTGCTGTGCCAGAAAAGTCGGATCTACAAGAAAAAACAATCTGGGAAAGGAGACATAATGCAAGGAAACATCAGTAGAAAGCATGAAAATGTTATGTTGTGGTCCCCATTCATATCCATCTCCCTGGGTGTATATGGCTTTCTTCATCACTGAACAATTGGAACTGGTTTGAAACATTTCATTATTGAAGAGAGTCATGTTCATCAGAATTGATCATCATATAGTCTTGTTGTTGCCATGTATAATGATCTCCTGGTTCTGCTCATTTCACTCAGCATCAGTTCATGCAAGTCTCTCCAGGCCTCTCTGAAATCATCCTGCTGGTCGTTTCTTATAGAACAATAATATTCCACAACATTATATACCATAATTTATTCAGCCATTCTCCAAATGATAGGCATCCATTCAGTTTCCAGTTTCTAGCCACTACAAAAAGGGCTGCCATAAATTCTTGTCCTACTACGAAACAGAAAAACAGAATGTGATATATGAATAGATAATTACCATCATACCTGGCACCTAGTAGGTCTCTAATGAATATATGTTGGTTGGCTATTGAAAAAATAAGACATATATATGATTATAATCCCAGATAAATTTAGTCCCTATGAAAAGATAAGGAAATACATCTATCTGCTTTCTTTGCAAAGATAAAGAATGATAACATGGAATACAGCATACAATGTAAAAATCTAGTTGATATATTGGTTATCTTTCCTTTTTAAAAAATCTTTGTGAAAAGGGTTTACTCACTAGTAGTGGTGAGGAAAAATATATTCAGAAGAAAAGTTACATACAAAGAAAATATTAATGATTTTTAAATGATATAAAAGATAAAAGTATAGAAATGGGGATGAAACCATTGTGAACTTATCAGTAATTTGATATAAACCATTTTTAAAAAATCCAACTAACTCAAGAAGTGAAAGTCTTATGACTTTTGGTTTCATTAAACATTAAGCTGCTTATAATTAGTACAATTATAATCAAAAATAATTAACATAATCTCTTTTAAAATTCAGAATGAATCAATGGAATTTTAAAATTTGAATCAATTGAATAGTGTACTTAGTATCATAATGTATATGTAATAGGATTATTTTCTAAATCAACCAGAGTTTCAAGTAGTAAGGATGTAAAATAGAAAGATTTTTATAGAGGCAAATAAAGATTTCACACTAGTAATACTAATATATTAAAAATAAGTAAGTTATAAATCAGCAATATTAATAGTGTTTTATGTGCATCTCTCTCTCTCTCTCTCTCTCTCTATATATATATATATACACATATGTGTGTATATATAGAGACACAGACAGAGACAGACAGAGAGAAAGAGACAGAGAGTGTGAGAGAGACAGAGAGAGAATGAGAGAGAGAGAGAAATGTGGGGGTATGTGTGGCTGGATAGATAGATAGATAGATAGATAGATAGATAGATAGATAGATAGAT